>JAYMSL010005527.1:0-10017 GCA_036897195.1 Plantago coronopus
AGTGCAACTTCTTGAAATGACTAGACTTTTTTTGCTAAGAAGAATTGGTTGCTGCATAATTATGAAGATACGAAATCAACGTCACATGTTACAGAACATGTGGTTCGTGTATATTAAAGATACAATGTTTCAATATCTGTAGCTAAAGATGTGAAGTTGATTCGGTATCTCATATGCTGAGTTCTCGCAAAGAGTTTGTATATATAGTTTATTTATGTGATTAGTGTAATGCATGTTTTTTCTGTATAGTTCACAAACATGTAGCTGTAGATGAGTTGAACTAGTTCAAAAGCTGCAAAATTTGGATACTGTTACATTAGAAACAAGGACTATTAGGCCTGCTGATTCTCTACTTGTTAATTTGGTTCAGAAGCAAATGCTGCCCCTAATGGGCATATTACAATCAAATGGGATGTTCTCAGCTGGACGCCTGATGGATACGTCGTAAGTATTGTACTGCTGTTTCAAATTCTTGAATGGTGTTGTTTCTCTTGTTCTTTCTAATGAACTGTTCTGATTTTGTGCAAAATTGACTTTCACCAAGTCTAAATGCGTGTATTACATGCTTTACTCTCGGTCTGGAATACTGCATTGGTTTTTTTCAGTGTTGGCTAGAGCAATGTTGCCTTAGTTATGATATTTTTCACTGTATCACTCGTAATTTTCTTTCTTCGAAGTCACACGTCAATGAATCTGTTGAACCTATCTATCAGTCGTGGAGCGATCATCATTTTAATTAGAGTTAACTAGTGTATGGATAGAAGTGAATCAGCTGCCATCTCACAGGTTCACTTCTATACATGCCTAATGGCATGTTCGCAAAAGATTTAGCTTATTTGTAGCAGAAGCACTAGAAAAGGTGTATTCAAAACCATATTCAGATTATATCCAGTTTAAAAGAACGTAGAAGCCCTTTGGCGATTCTCATAAATCACTTCCAATCTCTGCATTTTTTTGCGAACACTCCCCAGTTTCCTTAATATCCAGTCCACTTTACAGTACTTTGTCACCAAGATAGACTTGCTTGAAAAACAGTTCTAATTTAACATCTCTGATGCATACTTGAAAACAAACAGGCAGTTGTGACGATGTACAACTTCCAACGACACCGCAGCATTAAAGCTCCAGGTTGGTCCTTGGGATGGACATGGGCAAAGAAGGAAGTGATATGGGCCATGTTAGGATCTCAAACCACAGACCAAGGAGACTGTTCGCGGTTCAAAGGCAACATTCCTCACAGTTGCCTAAAAAGTCCAACCGTGATCGACTTATTGCCTGGCACACCTTACAACCAACAGATTGCGAATTGCTGCACAGGAGGAGTGCTCAAGGCAATGGGTTCGAGCGCTTTCCAACTCAGTGTAGGCAATGCTGGTACCACCAATAGGACCGTGAAAGTTCCGTTGAACTTCAAGTTGAAAGCTCCAGCCCAGAGATACATCTGTGGTCATGCAAAACTCGTCAGGCCTACCAAGTTTATCACACCGGATGGAAGAAGAGTTACGCAAGCCTTCAGTAAGCTGTTTTCGCCACTTCTAACTGTCATTTACGCATGATGATCTGAAGAACGTAGCTAGTAACTACTTATAACTAATGCATTTCTGTTTTGCAGTGACATGGAACGTTACCTGCATATATTCGCAGAGGAAAGGCATTTGATTGCGATGAGCCGGGATGTATTTCGACTGCCTGCCATGCCTTAGAAACCAGTGGAGAACTCACCTCAATAAGTTGTTGGCCAATCTTTCAGATTGAAATGTAAACAAAGGTTAAAAAGACAATAAATGTAATTTGTAATTTGTAAGCAAATGTTAAAAAGACAATAAATCTCTGCATTGAGTTGTAATTTGTAATTGAATTATATTTTGATGAAATCATATTTCTCATTATATTTTATGAAGCTTACAATGGACCTGGGCTATTAATTTTTTATTTTATTTTTAAATATATACTAATACTCTCTCCGTCTAATCATCCTTTACAAAACTTTCATATTTTGTTTTAGACATATGGCGATTCGCTTTTATCTAATTATTTACTTAAAAGTACAATACACCAAAAATACCTCAACCACCTTCACGTGTAATATAATACCCAATAAGTATAAAAAGTTTTTTTCTATTAACCAAAATAAAAGTAAGAAGATAGTATAAAATAGCTATAAAATACAACTGAAGTACAAGTATGAATTTTGGATTTTTGGACTCCCTTCTTAGCCCATGTGCAAAATTAGCCCATTGGACTATATTCCAGTTCAGTTCTGAATGATTTTTTCTAGTAGCCCAACTCATAAGTTAGCTGGGGATTTTGCTCCAGTACACAGACAACACAAAAATTTGTTATTAATCAATTGATTTTGAAATCATTGTTTTCAGTTCACTTTCATGTCAACTGGCCACAGGGCGTTTCGATTTGGTCCATCGAACGAAATCAAACACATTGTGGGCCAATTTATAGTTCTGAGTGGGCCAAACCACACATAATGTGACCAATTTTTATTTCGAGTGAGCCAAATCAAACACCATGTGGCCAACTTTATATTTCTGGAATATTCTTAATATTAATTTGTGTGTATTTCTTTACAATATTGAATATTGAGCATGATGTATAGCAAAAACATGGTTCGGCTGTGTATTGTAGAACAATTTGTTAGCCTAGCCACGTTGAAAATGAAAGGGCCCAATAATGTGTCTTATCCATCAAATCCTGAAAGTTGAAACACGTGGCACTAAGATACGGAACGGAGTAGTATGTGACCAATCTGTCGAACTTTACCCACTTTCTTTTCGAAATAATGACTACTAGTACTGTTTCATCAATAAGAGTCGAACTAGAGAACTTAATAACTCGTCGTAGATGAAAGGCATACCGCACTTAAGCACGGGAAACGAACACTTCCTTGATAGCCACTCCACTCCACTCCAAGTAAACAAACAAGGGAGGAAGAATTGATTAGAATCGAGAATGTTCTGTGTTTCTGTATTAAAATGTTCATTTTCACCGACAAGAGATCTTGCATCCCAAGTTATTAACGTCTTTTCGCAATTAAATAATACAACACCTAACATGCCCATCCCAGGCACATTCTAGAACTCCATACATATATTATGCCTTGTCATAAATTTCTGCTTCTTTAGCTTTTACTATTTGCCCTCGCACATTCTAGAACTCCATGCATATTTGCCTAGTTGATTTGAGGATTGATAATTGATGCAATGATTTGTAATTGATTAACTGAAAATATATTTATAATAGTTATTTAAATTAACCATTCAATATTCAGTTTATATAAGAGATTTCAGGATTGTCAAGTTCAGTTCACCTGCTGGGAGGGGAACAACACTGCGGATGTTTTGTCCGAGCTTGGAAGTGGTAGGCTCCAGATTTGCAATGAGCTTTTGGTTGAAGATGCAGTCCCTCATGCTAGAACTAGTAGTTTTGTGAACAATGTTAACCCTTCTCTTTTAATTTGGGACATATGCCTTAAGTGGCTTCATGCTTATTTGATTTTGGATAATGGTAGACTGGTAGTAACCCAAGAACACTAAGATAAGGGTTGCTACTAATGATGTAATGTCTTTTGAGTAGTAAATGTTATGGTTTCCTTTTTTTTTTAAAAAAAAACTATCTAATTGGCATTAACCACAGTATAAGGTAAAATTATTCGATAAACTAGTTATAACAAGTGACATTTCTTTTTACTTTTTAAAAATAAATTGGGAACACACAGCCACTACTATGTTTAGAGGTGCACTGATAAACTCAATTAACTCACACAATAACTTGCAAATTACGTGAACCAAGTTAACCGCACAAGTGCGACAGGCTCTGGTCCAGGATGACATAATCGCATAAATTCTCTTATTTGAGATTCGAACCTGTGGTTAAGATGAAAGTTCACCTCTCTTTAACCATCTGAGTCAACCCTTACGGATAACAAAGTGACATTTCTTATAACAACTATGTGAAGTGCGAACCATCAAGTAATTAGGTGGCATACTTATATTTGTTGATAAACTACTTAGACTGTGTTCTTTTCATCTTAAACTAGTATCATTGACACGCGGATTCCCGCGTGTATTCGTTGTATAGTATTCTAATTTTATTATACGAAATTTATTTTAAGTATGAGTAATTTTGATCTTAAAAAATTTACAACAGATTACATTTTGATGTCTAAATTGACAAATTGAATTGTATGGTATTGTTTTAAATTTTTTAATCACTTTTTTCTTTTCTTTTTTGAAAAAAAATGGTAACCACCCACTATTTTTGGTAGTAACAACTACCTTGGGTGTGTTTTCTTAGGATATAGTAATAGATTTATCTATATTCAGTTCAGTTTAGTTCAATTCAATTTTTAATTAATTCAAATTTATACTTTATTTCGATTAACTTTAGTTCCATGTAGTTTAGCTTCATTAAATTCATTTCAAAAGATAGCCTCGACGAATAACTATCAACATTAACAAGGTAACCCAAACTTTTAATAATATAAAGTTATTGACCAAGTACCGTATAAGAAAAACTAGGAATATGTGACAGTCAAACGCAAGGTTCACGCCACGACTAACGAATGGGCCAATATAATGTAAACATCTATCAAATTAACAAGAATATTAATTAAAATTTGACTTTTATAATTAACCTATATTAAATATAATATGATGAAATTGTTAACATCAAATGGCGTTTTCAACATAACACTGTCAACTGCCAGCTGCTTCATATTCATACTAGTAGTACGTTTTTCTCTCTTTTCTTTTCTTTTTATGTATCTTTGTTCGTTTGTTTATTTTGGCAAAAAATTGTGCTCAAATTCTATACGTCTCCATCATCGTGCTCGCACAATTTTTTTAGAGCTATTCATGTTCTATTTTTCCTCTAATTTTATATTTTATCACGCAAATACAAATATCATCGTACTTTACTTAATACAAAATTCGAAAATTTAAGAGAGGTTAATTTCGACTAAAATACAAAATTATTAAAGATTGACTTCATTGATTCTTGTTTTGGTGGCAAAATAGTAGGGAGTAATTGTATGGTTAACAATATTTCCTACGTATATCATATATCTCTAATACTTTATTCAATATATTTCATACTTTTATCCATCTCACTTCACATTTTCTTAAAACATGTGTTAGACCCATACAAAGATATAACATTTGTTAGCGAATACTCAAAAGTTTAAATCGAATGACTCTTCCTTCCTTTCAACTCCTACAAAAATTCAAAAGTCAAGAGTTAACTAGTTCTCGAACCCGGGTACTCAAAAGTGTAAATCGAATGACTCTTCCTTCCTTTCGACTCCTACAATTTTCAAAACTCGAGAATTAACTAGTTCTCGAACCCGAATACTCAAAAGTTTAAATCAAGTGACTCTTCCTTTCTTTCGACTCCTACAATCCTCAAAAGTCGAGAGTTAACTAGTTCTTGAATCCGAATACTCAAAAGTTTAAATCAAATAACTCTTCCTTCCTTTCGACTCTTACAATCTTCAAACCAAACGTCGAGATTTAACTAGTTCTTGAACCCGAAACCAAAACCGTATCCAAAACCGTCGCAATTCATCCGTTAGCCATCACAAAAAATCACATCTAGGCAATCCCACATAATCTAACAAGTCAACAATCAATCCGAAAAACAAAACAGAATTATATGCTTGTCTTTTTCCCATCCCCTGTTTTCCAATCTCCACTGCCATTGCTAGTTGGCCTGTCACTTTCTCTATCGTAATCTCACACAACTCTTTCTGCTTAAATCCCAACTCGCCCCAGCTCATTCCCAGTTCTACCTCACTAAAATACACCCAATATAATAAGCAATTAAGCGTAAAATCAAGAATCAACCAGCCAGCACTGAGTGGTTCTTGAATAAAGCGATTTTGTTTATTTAATGTGATTTTCTTTTGTGTAACAACAACAATAAAGCTCCCTTTTTCTCACTTGTACTTGTTTGTTTAAGCTCAACAGTGCACACTTCTTCCTCAACAAGCTTTTCCTCTCCGCGTTTTCTTTTTCTTCTCCTTTTTTTCATTTTGAGCTGAAAATCTTGAAGTTGTGTTGATTGATCAAAGAAAGAAGAGGAAGAGGATGGGGTTCGGCTTCCGATCTCTCGCCATTTTGGTGCTTTTCTTGCTTTCTTGCTTCACCTTTACCTCAACTGGTAAAAACTGAACTCCTCTTTTTCGGACTTTTCAGCCTGTTGCTTTTGTGGGGTTTACTGTTCTTGTTGGATTTGGTAATTGATGGGTTTTTGACATAAAATGAGTAATTGGGTTGGTTTAGTTTCTAATTTTGAAGATGAGAGTTATTGTAGTTAATTACTTGAAATGGGGTTTTGACTGGATATGAATTGGGCTTAGGTGGATTGAGGTAAATTAGTGAATACTGGGATGAGTCATTTTGTCAAGATTTTGCCAGAATAAGTTTGTAATAGTTGTGTTCTTGTTGCTGTACGTACTGTTCATGGTTAATTCAATGCAGGTGTAGGTGAAAATGGAGTCATATACTAAATTTAGTGGGTGAAGTTGTATTTGAGGTGCTGTGAATGCCATTAGATTAGGCCATAACACAAGTAAATCGTTGTAGTATGAGATATAATCGATACTAGCTTTGCCTCTGTTCATAGAAACGTAAGTCGTCGGGTGAATGAAGAGAACTTGAATTACTGTAGATATCATTTTGGTGTTGTCTCCTTAAGGATTCCAGATAAGCTTGGTTTCATGAAGTTTAGTTTGATATCGACTGGTCTTTAGCAGAACGCGAACTGATCAATCATGATCATAGTTCTTTGTAAAGTAGGTCTAGTTGGCCTTCCTGTAGTTTACTGATTGATGATGCAAATTTAATCTCATATGGAGTTCAATTTTTGCAATCGTTTACCACAAAAGAATTGGTTATGATAGTACTACTGCTTTGTATATTATGTCTAATTGGTATTTTCGCTGTTTGCTGATTGTAACATATGGTGAAAGCTCTATATTTAAAGTATATATGGTGAACAGACTTGAACATTGATGGAATGGTTGTTTCCTTGTCTTATTTCAGAAGCTTATGATGCACTTGATCCGAGTGGGAATATAACAATCAAGTGGGACATAATTACTTGGACAGCTGATGGATATGTCGTAAGTCTCCTGCTCCTACTTCCATTTCTTAACTGTAATCTCAGTTTTTTCCGCTCCCACTGTTTCTATAAAGTGTAAGTTGTGTAGTTCCAAGCATTTTGTGTTAGGTGTTTCTCATTTGCATGAAATAATGTTAAGATTTTTTCACCTAGAGTTATGAGGTATTTCCCGTCTTTAGCTAGTCTCATGTTTCAGGCTTAGTATATCAGTTCCTACAAGGGGTGCCCTTTTTGCCTTTACAAGCCAAGAATGTGGGATAGTTTGATGTTATCTGTCTCGTAGATTTGTATATTGAGCCCCTGTATTTTTGATAAGTTGTTCTGCAAATGCTCATGATATATACACTTCCCTCGGTCTCCACATTTTATTTCTTTAGCTGTCTTTGCTTGGATTTGTTGGTTGATAGCTTTGTGTTAAACAATACACAGGCAGTTGTTACGATGTTCAACTTCCAACAATATCGTCATATCCAAGCACCTGGGTGGTCTCTAGGATGGACATGGGCAAAGAAGGAGGTGATATGGAGTATGATGGGAGGTCAAACGACCGATCAAGGAGACTGCTCGAAATACAAAGGCAATATTCCACATTGCTGCCGAAGGGATCCAACAGTGGTAGACTTATTGCCTGGCACGCCTTACAATCAACAAATTGCTAATTGCTGTAAAGGAGGGGTGATTAATTCATGGGCCCAAGATCCAACTAATTATGCAAGCGCTTTCCAAGTCAGCGTAGGTAATGCTGGAACCACCAACAAGACGGTGAGAGTTCCCAGGAATTTCACTCTGAAAGCCCCAGGTCCTGGATATACTTGCGGGCCTGCAAAAGTAGGGAGGCCTACTAAGTTTGTATCCGGAGATGGAAGACGAGTTACACAAGCCATGAGTAAGTTGCTTTTGGTTCTTCTGTCATTTACGTACGACAAGGTGTCTTTGAATATTATAAAATGTGTAGAACACATTTCAGATTGAAGTTATGATTATTTTTTTTAGTGGAAGAATATTGCTTCATATTTCCTTCAAACTAATGGATCTCTCATTGCAGTGACGTGGAACGTTACTTGCACATATTCACAGTTTCTCGCTCAAAAGACGCCAACATGTTGTGTTTCACTCTCATCTTTCTACAATACGACAATTGTGCCGTGTCCAACATGCACGTGTGGATGCCAAAATAACCTCACTCAACCGGGAAGCTGTGTGAAGTAAGTATTCTCCATTGCTGGTATATTCCTTGTTAGAAATTCAGCTTTCTTTCTATAGCTAATTTGGGGAATTCTTCTATTTTCACTAGTCCAAGGTCACCGTACCTTCAGTCTGTTGTCAACAGTCATGCGAAGGCCAATAGCCTGGCTCCTCTAGTCCAGTGCACAAATCACATGTGCCCCATTCGTGTCCACTGGCACGTGAAACTTAACTACAGGCAATATTGGCGGGTTAAGGTTACGATAACAAACTTCAACTACAGAATGAATTACACACAGTGGAACTTAGTCGTGCAACACCCCAACTTTGATAATTTGACGCAAATCTTCAGCTTCAATTACAAGCCTCTCAATCCATATGAAAATATCAGTAAGTCTGCTTTACTCCTTTCACAACTCGTAGACATCTTTACAAAAGTCTCTGATAATTACTGTTTTGGCATTAGGCCTTTTCTTCTTGTTCTATCCTGAAACTTCAATTATTGCTTCAAACACTTTAGGTTATGTGCAACACTAGTCACTATAGGTTATATTGCTTAAATCGAAAGCATGAATCCAGTTTCCGTCTCATGAAACCTTTTCTGCTACAAAATGTGGAAGTGAACTACCAAAAACTACTTCTGCTGGTCTGTTGACGTATACGTAGAGTGTATTTGTCCATGCCAGACTTGACTTTTGTTCCCTGAACTTCACATTTTCCTGCCTGATCTTGTGTGGCATGTGTAATTCAGACCTTCTTTGAAGCTAAGACTATAAATAATCGTCTAGATGTACTTCACTTGACCTAATATTCTGTTTGATATTGTGGCAGATGACACGGCAATGCTATATGGAGTAAAGTTCTACAACGACTTGCTGAAGCAGGCGGGGCCTGATGGTAACGTGCAATCAGAGCTGCTCTTCCAAAAGGATTCAAGAACGTTCACTTTCGAAAAGGGCTGGGCCTTCCCGCGAAGAATCTACTTCAATGGCGATAACTGTGTCATGCCACCTCCTGATGCTTATCCATTCCTACCAAATGGCAATTCACGCAAAAGTATCTCCTTCCTCATGCTAGTGATCGCGCTGTTGTTCTCTGTATCATCCCACTTTGCGTATGTTTAAGTCGACCCTCCAAATAGCTCAGTTGTCTGTCAGTCTGTATGACCATCTCCTGTAGGCAGATTAGGTGTAAAATCAAGAACTTGAAGTGTCTGCTTTTTGTCCATGTGGTTTCAGATGCATAAATGTGAGAAGAGCATGCATATACTTTTTGTAACTTGTAAGGGCTAATTGTTAATGATACAGTGCCAAATTCTTTTTGTTGTGTAAATTTGACTTTTATCTTCTCTTTTACTCGGAATAATATAATAAGTCACAATAATTCTCAAGTCTAGTCGAGTAATTTCAAAGATTACACGAGCCTAGCTAGCGTGACCTTGAATATCTAAGAACATAATAGACTGAGGTAGTGTTTGCCATTGCTTAAAAAAAACACTCCTCTGCTTTTGGAAAAAGAAAAGCAGAATTGTAGTGTTTTATTTCACAACTTCTGCTTTTGCTTCTCTAAAAAAAAAAGCAGGTAACCGCTGTTTTTTAGAAGCAGTCCAAGGCTTGCTTTTTCTTGCTTAAAGCATTCCAGGCTGCTTTTTTTTCTTCATTAGCAAACACCTACAACTTTTTATCAAAAACAATTTTA
>JAYMSL010005528.1:0-10016 GCA_036897195.1 Plantago coronopus
TTTATATACCTTTGCGAAGTATATAACTTTTCAATTTAGGACTATTGCCTTGTTAAATATGTTAC
The DNA here is from genome assembly GCA_036897195.1 of Plantago coronopus. NCBI lineage: Eukaryota > Viridiplantae > Streptophyta > Magnoliopsida > Lamiales > Plantaginaceae > Plantago > Plantago coronopus. The sequence continues at coordinate 66 of JAYMSL010005528.1, forward strand.
TTGTCACACACTACCCTATTTTGATATGCACTTGTTTGAATATTTGACATCATCATTTAGAGTTTGGCATAGACTTGATTGTCGATACTGTTACAAAATTTGGCAATCTTTCAGCTTTTCTTATAAGTTCCTCTGAAAATATCAAAATTCAATTGCAAATATAAAAAAGAAAAAAAAAAAGAGAAACGAAAAGAGAAATAACCCACTTTCTAGACACAAAACCTGTTTGGTTACAGCAGGGTACAAAATTTAATGTGATACTGAAACGATTAGTTTTACTTGTAATTAAAATCCTTTGATGCAACACACTATAAAATGGAGCAAAAAACATTAGCATACCTAGTAAAATGTGAATAGCTTGTTGGTTCTTCTGTGTGTGGCTTTGTTGAAATGGTTGACGTACTTGGTGACACTTGATATGTGATCTTGGTCACGTGATATGCCCTTCAGGCTTCAATACGGAGTCCTTACTGAAAGTTCCTCATTGTCAACTTCTGATGAATGTTGATGTAACAGACAACAGATTCCCATTTTCCATAGCTCAGTATTGGATTCGGAAGTGCAACCCATAAGCGGGACAAATGATTTCTGGATTTACAATCGATATATCTAAAAAATTTAGGATGTTTACTGGATATATTGTTTGACATGTTGAAGTATTAGCTTTCTAGTAAATTTTATATGTTCTGATTATATATGATACGGAGCGAAACAATTTTGAACACATTATCTGATTTGTGTTTTAGAAAGCAAAAGATCCTTTTGAGAAAGCTGTGTTAGATGGTCGTCAGTTGGCGTTGAAGGTAAATGGCGATAAATTTTATTTGGTGTATATTTGATTATAGTTTACTGTATCCCGTTTTGAGAAGCTGATTTCTCCTATGTACAGATTAGTGCCAATTCAGTGTATGGGTTTACAGGAGCCTCAATTGGCCAACTACCATGTTTGGAGATATCTTCAAGTGTCACAAGCTATGGTAAATGAGTCAAATATGTTTAAGGAATTATATTTTTGTCTTTGAATCATATCAGTTGCTATATTCTTCAATATTCAGATGTCTATCATTATTCATTGTTGAGTCTTTTGACTATCTTGTAAAGGTCGAGAGATGATTGACCATACAAAAAAACTTGTGGAAGATAAGTTCACAAAGCTTGGGGGCTATGAGCACAATGCGGAGGTATACCATTGAGTTTCTTTATCTCACAAGGGTTTATCTGAGCAAGCAATGACTACACTGTTTTGTTGTTTGATACATCCTTGATAATCATTTGCTGCTTAAATTTAAGAAGCCTGAATTTTAATTTGTATGCTACCAGTATAATTCTCACGTGTCTAACAAAAAGTGTTTACTTTCGCCAGATTGTTATTTTAGTGCAATTACAAAGTAGCTGCTTTCAAGTGAGAGATTGAAATTTTGTTTATTTTGAAATTCTAATTGGTATTACCTCTATTCTTGCCAAAACTCGCATGTCAACAATGTTGTAAGGAAAAACTGTACTACCACAAAAAATAGTTATCGGACTAATGACACTTCAGGAATTTTGCTATGTGATCTACTTACTTCTCCACAATTTTTATACTGTAAGTTACTTCTTTTGTACCTTTTGATTTGCGTTGTCTGTTGTACTTTTCTCCCCATTTCTGGTCACTATATTTGTTGACATGGTCCTGTGTTCTGTTCTGTTGTGATTTTGTTTTCGTTCAAATTTTGTTTGACTAGATTCTATTGAAGCACTTCCATTTACTGGGATCGGTTCAGTTGGTCTAGACTAGGATGTTTCAACTATGACCTACATTGAATAAACTTCCTGCAAGGAATCTTTCCTACTAAGGCTAACATGGGAGGAGTTCAGGTCAAACCATTTACAACATATATCTGAATGTGGGAAGTGAAATGGATAATTTTTGTAGAAATGACCTATTCTTGCTCATGCAAGTAGTGCTTTTGTTAGTTCATTGTCTACATGGTCATGTGCTTCATACTTTGTACTTTGAAGTTCAGAAGCTCATACTTGTCTCCATGAACAACATATTCTCTGACTCCTTATTTTGCAATATATGTTCCTTTTAGGGCTCATCATATATCTGAAGGTTTAATGGTGCATGCATGTTAGGTCATATATGGAGATACAGATTCAGTTATGGTGCAGTTTGGTGTTGATTCGGTGGAAGCAGCTATGGCCTTGGGCAGGGAAGCCGCTGACTATATTAGTGACACCTTTATTAAGGTAAGTTGCTGAATGGCCTTTTGGTTCCTTGTTCTTGCTATAGCGTTGTGCTCATGTTTTTGCAGTATTAGGAAAACAACGAATGGTGTTGTGTTTCTGGTACTTCCGAAAGTGTTTTCCTTGTATAATAGTATAATTTCATATATGAATATCCTGTATATATATTAAACTATATGTATGTTTATCACTTCAATCTGATTTAGTTTTGCCCAATGCCTATTGTATAATCCACATTGGTAGATAAGATATCCAGAGCATAGTATATGATTCGTTAGGTTGCTTCTGGATAAATGACTTGTGGTTTAGAGCCTGCTCTTCTCATGCTCTGTGTAGTATGGGCTTATTTGCTAATTTCCCTTGTCAGTATGAAACCGTCTTTGTTGGCTACTGTTATGAAGTTCCATGTCAGTAGAAAGTTAGGTCGTTTTGCTTGAGGATTTTGTTATTTACTTGCTATAATGTAGATTTTTTTCTTTCTTCTTAATATCCAATTTTCTATTTCCTCAGCAGCAATTGTTTACTTCTCTTTTCATATTCTTCTTTGTAATACTATTGTTGTCTGACTCTGTGGAACAGCCCATAAAGCTTGAGTTTGAGAAGGTTTACTTTCCATACCTGCTGATAAGTAAAAAGAGGTATGCTGGTCTTTATTGGACAAACCCAGACAAATATGACAAGATGGACGCCAAAGGTTAGCTAACTCTGATCTTTAGCTTGGTGCATTTGTTATGATTTATTGATTGGTGTCGATAATAATTGAACAGTCCCATTTATGCTGCTACGCCTCCCATAAATAGAGAGATACAAAATGACATACTAAAACTAAAAGGATCAATTACATCTAGCTACCCTGCAAGATACCCTCTTCTCATCCGCATCCCTCTTAGTTAAACAATTACATCTAGATCCAAAATGCCAAATTTCAGTTGACCAACTTATTTCAATTTATTTGTCCAAACATGACCTTATGTATTTAACAAACTAGGTTGAACTAAAATAATTATTACAGAATTGTCACATAGTTGTACAACAACAACATTTACACAATGCCTTCCCATTTTCATTTTACTCAATCCCACCTTTAAAGCTCCAACTCTGTTTCATGGAAAATGTAAAAAATTGTAGTAGAATGGACGTCATCATCGAAGTTCTGATTGCCGAAAGAATTTGATGATGAAGGAATTGAGAGACGAGTTCTTTGTTGGGAGATGACTTCTTTGCTGAAAGAATTTAGTGATGAAAGTCGAGTAACCACTTTATTGCGGAAATAATTACAGTGGAGAACTGGAGATGAATTCTTGGTTGGACTGGGCAGAATTTAGTGATGAAGGTTATATATTTCTCAATCATGAAGAAGGTGTCAAAGCTCTCTCTTTTTCTCTAATGGAGAAAGCCCATCTCCATCTCCCTCCCTTGCAAAACTTAAATTGAGTTGCAGGGCCCGAATTAAACTTGTAGAAAACTTGAATGATTTTATTTTGAGAATTAAAGAGGAACCTGAATTAATTAGTGGATTTATTGAGGTAATTAGTGGATTTATTGTTTTGAAGTAATTAGTGGATTTATTGTTTAAATGAATTAATGACGGGACGTGCCAGTTGTTTGCAGCAAATATTAAGGTTGTTTGGTATTAAAAAAAACTCAATAATTTTCCTCCTTATAATTCACAAAAAATCAAATTCATGGGTGTATTTGTAATTGTTTCGATCTAATAAGACTTAGATGTAATCGGTTGACTAACAAGGACTAGAATGTAATTAGAATATCTATGAGGATAGTCAGATGTAACATACTAAAATGATGAACTCCTGGCCACACTTTACTGAACCCAAAGAAGAGAATTCTATCGTCCTTCACCAAATTCTCTAAACTAATAATCATGTTGAAATACCACTATAGAATTCAACCATGAAGGTTCATTTTTTCTTTTATTTTACTTCCCCTCACCTTAGAACCACACAAGATGTTCAGTTCATAAATTATTATTTGAGGAATTCTGTTGATAGTCAAAAGCTCTCATTCAGCCCCATTATGTTGCAAATTGATGCTATCATTCCGGACCAGTGCGGGTGGAGGGTGCTATTCACGAGTAGCCTTTCTGATCTTATTACTTTATTATTACAGGGGGATTTTTTTTTTGTTTGTATATATGGAGATTCATATCTTTTGTATATTAATACTATGTCATTAGTATTTCGAGGAGGATTAATAGCTAAGATCATTGAGATTTTATTAATCCATTATGGTTAGGTGCTATTCCTTCTATAATTGTATGTTCTAAATAATGAATATATGCAAGCAATAAACTTTTCCTGGTCATCATTCTAATATTATTGGCAGTTCTTCCCACCTTCCTTAACTTGCATTGCTGGTTGGAATCAATAATAACAGCTACCCTGGAGGTAGACAAACAAAAGATACCCCTTCCCCTCTCTTCAGATGCCATATTGATTATTGAAATTGATTTATGGAAGAGAAGAGGGCTGTCACTTTATATTTTTCAAGCATACTCACTCATGCCATGTGGATGCTTGAACAATATCTGACATGGTTAACGTACTGTCATAATGAGCTAGACGGTGTCAATGAAAATGCTATCGTGCAGTTTCATCTGTATATGCAGAATTGCCTATTGATGTTTCATCATAGTTTCCTTTATATTCTGTTAACAGGAATTGAGACCGTTAGGAGGGATAATTGTTTGTTGGTGAAGAACCTAGTGAATGAATGCCTCAATAAACTACTGATAGAAAGAGATATCCCTGGTGCAATTCAGTATGTCAAGGACACGATATCAGATCTTCTCATGAATCGCATGGACTTGTCTCTGTTAGTTATAACCAAGGTTAGTATGGTCTCATACAGTATAATCTCATATAGTATAATAGTTTTGATATGTGGCATGTCTCTCCTATTCCGAATCATTTGGACATGCTTCATAGCTCCTTTGACTACCATGCTTTTAATACTAATATTTCGTTTTGAACAGGGTCTGACAAAAGTTGGAGAAAATTATGGAGTAAAAACAGCACATGTGGAGCTTGCTGAACGAATGCGCAAGGTTAGAATTGTGTATTTATACTCTTAACAAAAAAACATTGTTGTTCTGACATTCATTGTACTGCAAAGTCACTTTCAAGTTTCAATAGTGTATTAGTGTTTCTTCCAAGTTCACTTCAGGATTTCATACGGCACATTTTCTCATTGCATTTAGAATCTTTTATAGCAGTATTTACGGAAAATCAGTATGTTGGTTGCAAGGAAACAACAATTTTTAGTAACAAATTGTCCTAGTAAAGTGAAAAAATGATACTACTATTTTCCTATGTTATGAGTAAAACATAGATTTCACTTGTAGTGCAGCAGTTAGTAGGTTATGTAAAATATAATATCCCCTCCGTCCAAACCAAGACGCCTAGTTCATATTTTCACGCTGATTAAGAACTATCTAAGCAGCATTGTAAAAATTCCTTTTTTAAAATCTATTGATAGTTGTAATGTCAATTAAAAGTCAGTATCAATAAGGGCTGCTTTTGAAAGTAATTAATGTTTGATATGAAACTTTAAGGGGCATGTTGTACAAATGGCCAAACTTTAGGGGGGGGGGGGGTAAATGTTTTTTTTTCCTTTCCAAAACTGATAGGGGATATTATGGTACAAACCATAACGGCAATAAAGTCTATTGTTTGGGATGCAGGGAGTAATCAATAGGAATTTTGCTGATGTTTCTGATAATATTGTTAGGATTTTTTTTTTGGCTGCAAGAAATGTCTAGTACTTTACTGTTATGCTGCTCTTCTGATCGAATGATAGTATATAATTAGTCGCTTGATATTTTTCTTTCGGTCACACTAGTATCTTGGCCTTGAGTAGATTTGATTATTAATAGTCATTCTTATGGATTTTGAGCAATTTATAAATTGAGTCGTATCATATTCTTTTATCAGAGAGATGCAGCTACTGCTCCAAATGTTGGGGATCGAGTGCCATACGTCATTATTAAAGCTGCTAAAGGTGCCAAGGTAGTTTTCATTTTCATCTCTTTTCCAAAATAGGACTTAATAGTTACTATGTAGTATGTACTCTAAAATCTTCATATCTGGTGATGCAGGCTTACGAGAAATCGGAGGATCCTATCTATGTTCTAGAAAATAACATCCCTATAGATCCTCAATACTACCTTGAAAATCAAATTAGTAAGGTTGGTGGCTGAATTCTCCTCTTCTTTTGGTGCATTAGAACGTAAAGGTCAGTGATTAAAAGTCATGGTTATCATATGTGCTCTAGCTAGCTATTTATAAAAATGTTACTTGCAGCCGCTGCTCAGGATTTTTGATCCCATCTTACCAAATGCTAGCAAACAGCTTCTTCAGGGTAGTCATACAAGATCAATTTCCATTTCAACTCCTACAACTGGTGGCCTAATGAAGTTTGCTACAAAGCAGGCAACTTGCATAGGATGCAAGGCTTTGCTCGGGTAAAAATTGCTTTCTCAATTTAATTCCTAAACACTGCCTCAACAAGAACAAACTTGAATTGGGTGAAGCTATCGTAGCAATAGGTTGTTCAGGATCATTCCACAAGTTTGTCTTGGTGATTACAGTCTCTAATAGTATATCATACATAGTTCACATTGTATATTGGCTTGTTCTCTTCAGTTTTAACTTGATAGTATTGCCAATCTAAGGTCCTGAGTTTTTTTTCACCCCAACAACACAAATCCCTTTCCATAGCATATCTTCCTTTTTTATTTGAACTCTATGAATTCTCCGGTCTTTTGCATAGGGGCAAACTAACCCCCAGTAGAGAAAATAATTAGGTGCTGAATTTTGCCTGTCTACTTCATTATTTCACAGTTTTTGGTGTATTTGTAACAGTTGTAGGGCACAGAAATACAACCTTAGTATCCATTTGGTCCAGAAAATTTCATAATTCACTCTCTTAGACATCATAATTCGTTCTCTTACCTATCATAATTTTATTACTAATCTTCAGGTGTGGTGTCTTTATTATCAATTACAATTAACTGCAAGTTCCACATATAAACACTTTTATACTTCCCTTTTTATTATCCCTCACACTGCCCTACTCTATTTCTTCTAGCTTAACGTTTTGTTTTGCATCATGGTCCAGTAAATCAGATCATACTCTATGTTCGCACTGCAAAGGAAGAGAAGCTGAGCTTTATTGCAAATCTATTGTAAAAGGTACAGAAAATCTATTCAAATTGAGCTTTAGCATATTAAATGTAAGTGGCCAGACTAAGATCTCTAATACAGAAGACACCTGTTTCTTTTCAGTTGCTGATTTAGAGGAGGTTTTTGGTAGACTATGGACGCAATGCCAGGAGTGCCAAGGTTCTCTTCACCAGGATGTTCTGTGTACAAGGTACAAGTACAATAGGAGCCTATCTTGAAAACCTCTGCTTTATCTGCTTTAATATTTGCCCAATACTTTTTTTTATCTATCATCATGGGATCTTATCCAACAAATGCTGGGGAAGTATGTTCTGTGACACTTACCTCCTCTCTTTGCAACATCATGCAGTCAGATGTTTTCTTTTGTTGTTTACTTACTCTTCATCATCTCTATCCATTACCTGCCAAAACTGGTGTAGTGATATAGTGATTCTAAAAGTTTTAAGTATTACTGTATATAATTTTTCCAGTCGAGACTGTCCAATATTTTACCGGAGGAAAAAAGCACAGAAGGACATGTCAGAAGCTAGGTTGCAACTGGACCGGTGGAGCTTCTGATCTAGAAGACAAGAAAAAGTACACTAGGATATTGCAGAAATCGGGTTACAACTAAACCGGCAGAACTTCTGATCTGGACATATTTTTTAAGGGGCTAAGACTGCGGGACTTGGCTACTAGACCAATGGATCTTCTGATGATTGTGACATTGTAGTTGGCTGGAAAGTAGAAGAAACATGTTGTAAAGATAGTCGCCATCGGAAGATATAACTAGACTGCCAGAAGTTGAACATGTGAACCCTTGAACTGATTTTTTAAAATCAATTCTGGTATTATATGCTAGTAGAATTGCTTCTTTTCATTTTAACATGAGACATGCCAAGTGAAACTGTCTCTGTTTCTTGTAAAGCTACTTTTATCTTTCTCTAATAGAGTGTCAGACTGTCATCATTTTACAGGCTTTGCTACATAACCTGAACTAGGTCAATTATGGTAAGAATTTGTCACAAATTACAATAAAGTCCAACTTTGGTAAGTTTTTCAACATTTTGACTTATGGTGTAAAGTGACCATATTATGAATTATATTTTTCAGAACAGAGAAATAAATTTTGAATTATTTATTTAAAAAAAAAAAGTATTAAAAGAGAAGATAAAAATAGCCATTGCCCAGCCAATTGAAGAACTGTCATGACTCAGAAGTGAGCTGCAAGCCGAAGCTCTGTCATGGGAGAAGGAAGAAGCGAGGGAGGAGACTGGAAAAGGAGAGAGGAGGTGGGATGCGGATTTTTTTTTTTCAATCGAACACGAATCATTAGTTGTACCTAAAAAATTGAATCTTTTGAGTGCCTTTTTACAAGTTGAAAATTAATATATTATTAAATAACAAAGTAATTAAAACATTCTAAATATACTTAATATATCAGGGAAAAAAAAGACTCCAACTACAATTACGTTGGTTGTTGTGTTTTATTTTATTAGAATTTCATAATAAAATAGACCGTGTTCAACGTTAAAGTTAAAATGATGAATTAAGTATATATGTATAGAGAATTTGCCGAAGTTTATCGTGTGTCATGCATGGGCTGGCATATACTATGCCTTCGTCCTGAGCAAAAGTTGAAATCAACCGAGCACCTTGAGATTATATAAATACATAATATATTATCCTTACGTATCTCAATTCACTTTCATTATTTCTTTTTTCTTTTTGGTAATATTGAAATACATCAAAGTTTGACAAATAGGAAGATAACATGAATACTTCAACCATAAAATCAACAATATACAGATAAATCTAATTATGTTTGGACGTACAACGTATCATTTCAAGACGAGTATTGAGTTTCTACAAAAATATATTTTGTTTTCAAAATCAATAACTAAGAAATAATATCAATGTATTTACCTTATAGTTTTACATTATTTACTTCTCATTTTTTTCTAACATATTGCAATGACATCACCAGGATATAAGTATTGAATGCTCAACTTGATATTAATGGTTTCGTGGTGTAGTTGGTTATCACGTCAGTCTAACACACTGAAGGTCTCCGGTTCGAACCCGGGCGAAGCCAATCGTTATATCTTTTTTCATTAAAAATACACATACTTCGAATCCGAGCAAAGCCAATTTTTTATAGTATTCTCCCCGTCTTACAAAACTTTACCCATTTTCATATTTGGGTTTCCTACAAAACTTTCTCCATATATTATCAAATAAGGAAGCTACCACACCCATAAAAACATTATGTGTGTGGTTCTAACCCGGGCGAAGCCAATCTTTATTGTATATTTATATCTGTATAGTTAAGCTACCACTTGTTTTTTTTTTTAACTATCTATTTATCTCTGTTAATTAAAAGATAAGTACCTTAACGTAGTATACATACCAAAACTTAATCTATAAAAGACAAATGTTTCTCAACTATTGGTCCATTCAAAAATCATTTCTTCTTGTTTTTTTTTGGTAAATAAGGTAAATAAAATCACTAGCTAAATTACATCTTCTCACTGTCTAAATC
>JAYMSL010005529.1:0-10015 GCA_036897195.1 Plantago coronopus
CTTATCCCACAAAAACACAAAACCTTAGCTAACAAAATACAGTCCATAAATACCCATAAAAACATAATTTTCTTAACTTGCGTAAAAGAAGCAACATGTACTCCATCAATAAAACCTTAATCACCAGAACGCAAAACCTTACACCCATAAAACACAAAACCTTACACCCATAAAACACAAAACCTTAGGTTACAAAACACAAAACCTTAGATAACAAAATACAAAACCTTAGCCCATAATTTTATTAACTAGCTTATAAACTAAGCAAACCTGTGCTCCACCACAAAACCTTAACCAGTAGAACATAAAACCTTATGCCAAAAAACACAAAACCTTGGCAACACCGAACTAAAATATTAACAAAAACAAAGCACCAAAACAGAACCTAAATCAATCAAAACTTTGTTCAAATAACATGCCAAACGTAAAACCTTAAGCATTCTTAAAATAAACCTTAACAACTATTTTCACGACAAAATCACTAAACAAAACAAAGCACATCAACAAAGCAATAACAAACACACCTGTACGGTGATCCACAGATATACACAGAGGTAGATCGGCTCGGTAGATCCAGAGATCCACTTAGATCCAGATCCAGAGATGTCGGCTGAGATCGCGGCTGCAACGATCGATCGCCAGAGATGGCGGCTGCAACGATGATGCTCACATCACTATCACCACTCTCCCTATCTTCTTCTTCCATCTTAGGCACCTCACTGACTCACTTAAGCTCAAATCCAATTCACATTTCACCAAACCTCTCACATCTCGCCGGTTCACAATCCGCGCAGAGGTAGCGACCCTCCGCCTTACGACATCGATCGAGATTCCACTCCTCCGCCTTACGATCGCGCAGAGAGGTAGATCGCGCCTCCCCTTACAACCGCACCTCCGCCTTACAACCTCCGGTTGAGAGAGAGAGAGAGAGTAGCGCCTTACGATCGCGCAGAGAGGCAGTGAGACGATCTACATATGCATCGCGCCTCCGCCGCCTTACAACCGCACCTCCAGTTGAGAGAGAGAGAGAGTCGGTTGAGAGAGAGAGAGTCGGTTGAGAGAGAGAGAAAGGGAAGAGAAGTGAAGAAGAAGAAGTGAGGAATATGGGTGAAAAGGGTGAGATTAGGATTATATGATATGACCCGAATTTAAGTTGGCGGGTCGACCCGGATTCGCGAAAATTACAATTAAATTGAATGTGGTCTTTTCTTGGTCTTTCCAATTAAGTGGTCTAAACCAAGAAAGTGTCTTAAAAGTATTTGATCATGCCAAATTCAGAACTTGTATTTAATTTTTAGTAAAGTGTCCTAAACACCTAATCCCTATTTTCGTGTGTGGCACTTGGTAACTAAACAAAATGAAGGATGTTAGTTCCTTTTGTTCGATCGGACAAGCCACGGTAATTTATATAATGATCTTGAGAGATAATTCATTGGATGATTATAACGAGTATATGTATTCGTCCCTGATGTTGACCATTGTGACATTTATAGTTGAATATCCATTGGGAGTTGGGATGTGTTCTTCTTTGTACTTCTATGTATTGTTGCCGAACAGTGGAGTTAGACCTTTGCGAGGCCTTCACTCTTTCAGAGGTAGCCTGGCTTGGTCACAAACACAAAAAAATCTCTAATGAACCTGACAGTATCGTTCCAGAGTATACGATAACTGGCCATATAATTAATCCTACATATGAAATATAGTAAGAGTTATTGTAGCAACTGGCAAGTTTTGAATGGAGTCAGCACGTACATTATTCAAAATTATTGCGATCACGATATTACAACAAATTTTATTAATGAAAGAGCACTTGTGTATCCATTCATAAAATGACATTACTTGTAGCATTCTATATTACTTCCCCAAAATATTTATGTAATGAACAAACACGTCAATTTTGCTAGTCTTTATATAACACTCACTATGTTCTAATACGAAATACGATGTATACGAAGTATATTAACAACACGCATCATATACAATTGGCTTCAAAATGTCATATCATATACTATTAACAATAGTGTATGTAATGTAATTAAATACTACTACTTCGCAATTTCGTACGTGACATGCTTATACTAAAAGTGTACTCCCTTCGTCCGCTTAAACGAGCCCCATGTTGACTTTGGCACAATATTTAAGAAGAGTAGTAGTATATTGATATATAATACAAGTGGAGTATAGTGGAGTAATTAATTGAAAGTAAAGTAGTATAAGTGGGGTTAAATTGTGGTAGTATATTGATATATAGTACAAGTGAGGTATAATTGTTTGATTTAAAATTAATAAAAAGTTTGCATTTTTGGACATGAAGCGGGATTGGACGGACGATCAAAATGGAAAGAGGGGTCGGGATTGAACGGACGGAGGGAGTACTCCACAAAAAAGAAGTAAAATTTCAAAAAAAAAAAAAAAAAAAAAAGAAAGAAAAAAAAAGCAGTAAGATTATAAGAATTGAATTTTATTATCATGTCAATTTAGATTTTTTTTTTATTTTTATTATATGTTGTCATTTTAGAATTTTACAGAAAAATACATGACCACTCCCTTTCGGTCCTCTATATATAATGGAAGCTGCCCTGGAATCTTTGTCACATCATCTCCCTCCTCCGCCGTGCTAACTCCCAAACACAAACACACTAAACACCGCCAATCATGGAAGCTCTCCTCTTTCGCCACCCACATTCCCCCTTAATCCACCCCAAGCTCCAAATCAATCTCGCCACCACCTCCGCCACCTCGCTCTCCACCACCTCTCGCGCAATTTACGCCGCCGCCCTGTCAAAACAGGCGGCTGAGGTTCTTGCACCGGTCGAAAAACCTACCACGTCTCCTCCATTGACTTTTCCGGTGGTCGATAAGCCGCTGATTCAGGTTTCTCCCAGCGATTTGCAGTGTGAGAGCGGGTATTTGGTGCCAAATGACAATTCGGGCAATGGCGTGCTGGGTGGGGGGTCGGGTGCGATGGAGTATTTGACGAATATTCTGTCTTCGAAGGTGTATGACGTGGCGTATGAGACGCCATTGCAGCTTGCCAGTAAGCTTTCGGATAGGTGGGGGGTTAATGTGTTCCTCAAACGAGAGGATTTGCAGCCTGTATGTATCTCTTCTTGTTCTGATTATGTTTTAATTTGATTTCTCGAATATGCATGTAGAAATGGATTTAAAGCTCGGTTTTTGAAATGTTTTCCAGAAGATTTGCAGCTTCTGTGTAAACTCTTCTTCATATGTTTTGATTTCGTTTCTTAAATATGCAGTCTAGTCGTGGATTAAAATCTCTGGTTCGGGAGCTTTTCGAACGGAAAATTGTTAAAAACAATTTAGGTTCCATAGTTATTATTATTATTTTTAGCTTAATGAGCTGAAAAAGTGAAAGGTTTGGGTAATTTTCATTCTGTTCGTGAGATTTAAGTTTTAAATCATGATTCTAGTGTATGGGTTAGAAGCTGTTCTCGGAATATTTTGCAATTTTATGAAGGTAATAATGTAGTAGGATTTAGGAAGGAAGAACTGTTTAAAACAATTTAGGTTCCATAGTTATTTCATTTAAATTAGCTGAATGAGCTCAAAAAGTAATGATTTTAGGTAATTTTCATTCGGTTCTTGTGATTTAAACCATGATTCTAGACTCCTAGTGTATGTGTTAAAAATTCTGCATTGTTATAGTATATGAGTTAAAATTGCTCAATGATTCTGATATATGCTTAATTATGCATGTGTTGGGTTTGCAGGTTTTCTCTTTCAAGATTCGTGGGGCGTATAATATGATGGCGAAGCTTCCAAAAGAGCAGCTTGAAAAAGGGGTGATATGTTCCTCAGCAGGGAATCATGCTCAGGGGGTAGCTTTATCGGCTCAGAGATTGGGGTGCAATGCTGTCATTGTTATGCCTGTAACTACACCAGAGATTAAGGTTGATTTTTAGCTACTCATGTGTATGACTTACTGAAATTTGGTTAAAATGGTAGGTTCTAATTAAGTGTAGTATGTGATCACAGTGGAAATCGGTTGAGAGACTGGGGGCGACGGTTGTACTTGTTGGGGATTCATATGATGAAGCTCAAGCTTACGCAAAAAAGCAGGCGGTGGAGGAGGGGCGGACGTTCATTCCGCCTTTTGATCATCCAGATGTGATCACAGGACAGGGCACTGTGGGGATGGAGATTGTGAGGCAAATAAATGGCCCTATAGACGCAATTTTTGTGCCTGTTGGTGGCGGTGGACTTATAGCTGGTATTGCAGCATATGTTAAGACGGTGTCCCCGGAAGTGAAAATTATCGGGGTGGAACCGTTTGATGCTAATGCGCTGGCATTGTCACTCCAGTATGGTCAGAGAGTAGTATTGGATCAAGCGGGGGGTTTTGCTGATGGTGTTGCGGTTAAAGTTGTTGGTGAAGAAACTTACCGCATCTGCAAGGAACTGGTGGATGGGGTGGTTCTTGTTAGCCGTGACGCCATTTGTGCCTCTATAAAGGTTAGCCTGGTTGATTATTTTTGGTTTATAATTCCCGTTCTTCAGTTTTGATTACATAGTATTCTACTTGTGGAGTCTATTCTATAATCTGTTTGAGCAGAACGTGTTTTGATCAACTCAACATATTCTTTTTTATGTTATTTTCGAGTCCGGTTTTCACCGAGCTATGAAATAATGAAAGAAGGATAAGGGCCTTTTCTTTCTGCCTATTTGAATCTCTCTCTTTGAAATTAAATTTGCTGTCGTATAGTACAGTCTTTGTATTCTACGGTACTTGTTATGCATGCATTGGCGAAAATTAACTGCATTGGCCCTCTCCATTTCACATAATCTGCACCTCTGATAATAACCTGATACTGACAAGGTTCAGTTTTTGTTAATGTTTGAAGGACCAAGTAGTTGAAAAGTTTACATTGTGTGATAAATGAGGAAGTTCTCATACATCACTTTCATGGTTATATAATGGCTACTCTGATTAAACATTATCGTTGAGCAATCTGCATTTTCACGTGCTGTGATTGTTTTATGTAAGTTAATGATGCTTGACATCATGATTTAATCATAGACGGAACACTGATTTGGCCTTTCTGCAGGACATGTTTGAGGAGAAAAGGAGTATATTAGAGCCAGCAGGTGCTCTTGCCTTGGCTGGAGCTGAAGCGTATTGCAAGCACTATGGACTCAAGGGCGTAAATGTAGTAGCAATTGCTAGTGGTGCAAACATGAATTTTGATAGACTAAGATTGGTAACTGAACTTGCGGATGTTGGTAGAAGGCGAGAAGCTGTACTTGCAACTTACATGCCAGAGGAACCGGGAAGCTTTAAGCAATTCTGCGAACTTGTAGGTTTTCATAATTAGCTATTCCTGTTCTTCGCTGTCTCAAGGAGAGTTCCTCCTAACAGTTAACACTATCTTGTCGCAGATTGGACCTATAAATATCACTGAATTCAAATACAGATCTCATACCGAGAAAGAGAAGGCTCTAGTACTATACAGGTGAAATATCCTCATTACATAACATTTTTATCTTCATATGTTAATGATACATATTGGTTATGCTTAGTTAATATCTTATGGTAGTGTAATTAAGATGAACAACTCATATAATTTACCTTCCCCCTTCTCTCCTTGTTCAGTGTTGGCCTTCACACAGAAGCAGAGCTTGGTGCGATGCTGGATAGATTGCAAGCATCTAATCTACATTCGATAAATCTAACAGGAAATGACCTGGTCAAAGATCATCTGCGGCATCTGGTATGGCTTTTTCTAAAAAGTTTTCTTTCATCTTGTAAGGACCTTTTTCCGCTTCAGTTGTCATGGAGATTTGCATAGAAAAGTTTGTTCTACCTTGGGTGGATTAATGAAGTGAATTCTAGAGGTTACAATAAAGTACTAAGAAAGAGGCTTATACTCTATGTTACAAGGAAAAATCCATATCTGCTGAATAAGTTAAACATGTTTGAGAAAGTTCGTATGAACTCTAAATATGACCACTGTGTGGCAGTCAGATATCAGAACCTATGGGTTACGTAAGAAATCCCTTTTAATAGTTTATGGAAATTCAAATATGGGTCTCGGGGGCATGCATCGTACATGGAAATATAACTATGGATCTTGCAGTTAGCTACATTGATTACGCGCGCATTAGTTTGATACCTTATATATGAAGAATTACCCTCCC
The DNA here is from genome assembly GCA_036897195.1 of Plantago coronopus. Lineage (NCBI taxonomy): Eukaryota > Viridiplantae > Streptophyta > Magnoliopsida > Lamiales > Plantaginaceae > Plantago > Plantago coronopus. The sequence goes on from JAYMSL010005529.1 coordinate 6,157, forward strand.
CCCTCCCCCCAAGAGTCTGACACACAAAATTCTCGGATTCTTACTATAACTCTGTTGAAACGCTCTCCTCCCATTTCACACTAGGAATCCTTTTTCATACATGGTATCCTGCTTGTGTGCCCTCTTATGTGCCTTATTCTAAGTAGACTACGATTGTTTGGATTATTTAACAGATGGGTGGCCGGTCCAACGTTGAAGACGAGCTTATCTGCCGCTTTGTATTTCCGGAGAGACCTGGTGCATTGATGAAATTCTTGGACGCTCTGAGTCCACGTTGGAACATTAGTTTGTTCCACTACCGGGGACAGGTAATTATGACAAATCTGCTTCCTCTTCATGCAACTTTTCGTATCACTGATATTGATGCTTACAAATCACATCTTGTCAAATTATAGGGAGAAACCGGTGCAAATGTGCTCGTTGGTATCCAAGTCCCTCCAAGTGAGATAAATGAGTTCAAGCACCGTGCAGACAGTCTAGGGTATGAATACGAGGTCGAGAACAGTAATGAAGCATTCCGACTTCTAATGCGATGAACCGTGACTCCTAACGTAAAAATTAGTCGACTTATCATTTGAAGCTCATGAGTTTTTCTTGGGCCCATCTTCAAAGGGAACGTTCGACATCTTCTGAAGCTACAGACTGTACTATAGTATGTTATTGTGGTCAAGTACCTCTGATTATGTAATATTATGCTCCATACTGTGAAATACTGAAATCCATTGTTGTCTTGTCTCAGTGAATGGCTTTGGAGCTGGTACTATTTATTATATGTAATGACATAGGTTTGTAATTGTAAGACTGTAATGCTGTAAGTTCTAGCCTTTTGGAATAACATTGTGAATTTGGAATAAACATAGACTGGCTAATGACTCTTATATCTTATAATGTTGGTAAAATTACCTATTTCTCATTTTCTTTCATTTTAACTATATTATTTTCTTTATTTTCTTTGCAATTGTATTTTTTTTAAAAATACAATTAGGAATATTTCAATTTATTCTTATATATGTTGAAAAAGAAAGATAATCGAGGTGTTTGTAGACACTCAAATTTCGTGTCTTAATAGTACAAGAATCGTGGAAGTAAATTTTATAAATTTAACTGGAATTTTAGCAAATTTAATTCCGATATAATATAGATATTGAATTATTTTTAATGTGTCCCTCATTTGGTCAATGCATTTGTGCCACATGGAAAATATTGAATATTTTTAATTATTTCACATTCAAATTGATGTTGAAATTAATGATAACGAAGCGTAACCCGGCAAGCTAGTAATACACTTCTATTTAGGTCGAGAGTTCGAGTCATTTCGGCGGAAATTAGGGAATCATTTTATCCTCGCTTTGCAGTTTCTTATAAAAATATGATGTGGAAATTTTGAGAGTTCTTTTTTTTTGGGAACGGCAAAAATTTTATATAAACACGAAAAAGTACAAAAAAATACAAGTGCAAGAGAGTTACACTTGAAATCTCAACCTCGGAACAAAAAGCCCTAAAACCCGAAAAAAGACACGATCAGAGCGGGATTCCGACGTCTAAATTGACCAATCCCAAGAACAGCCGACAACGTTTAGCCGTGAGGTTTGAAAGAAAGATCAATATAGAGATCGAAGTTGTTCCACTCGAATCAATGTCAAACAGTACCGGAGAGAAAGGGCCGAGGGAGTGCAAGAACTATACCCAATAATCTACTAAACCAAATTACAAAGGAGAATGTGACTAAACCAAAACTCAACAAAGAAGCTATATAGACCCAAAATGAAATAGAAGCAGAACCATCAAAAGAGTGCCAAATGAAGGCCCAATAAATCATGTAGTAAAATTCGCCTGACTGCCCTGCTTCTAATCCGGCTTGAAGATCAATCCAAAACAAATTCAGAACCATGTCTTCCTTATACCACCATAATAAAACACTGTCCACAAACCGCTGCCCAGAACCAACCACCAAGGATTACAACGCTGTCTCAGTAAACAAGAAAACAGGGTTAGAAGGAAACGGGTCAAGCCCCCCTTATGCGCCTCTCAACACAACCCCAAGAGTAGATAACGAAATAGTTCACTCCCAGTTCTAGGTGCGGGGCTAATTCACAACAAAGAGAAGAATAGACTTCTCCAAAAAGCGAACCAGAGCCCAGTGGGAGGAACTATTTGAAACCACCTTGACGAGGGACGAAACACGAATAAGAAGAGAAAAAACTTGATACCAAATTTATTCGGGAGGGTAAAATCTTGGTCCAACCCTTCGTCTAGTGTGTCCGACTCCAAGAAAAGTGGAGTGGCAGAGAGTTCGGGAGTACGGGGTGCCAATTCACCCCTAACCAAGCTTCCACGGGGAAATTTTGAGAGTTCTAAGCCGATCATAAGTCGACGGGCACGGGTCGAGATCATGTATAATTCGGGAAAAATAATCGGATATCCTACATTTCGGGTGTTACTTTATGAATTCCGATACTCAACCCCTACTGTAACCCAGGTAGGGCTGGGCATCTGGACGGGTATTTTTGGGTATCCAAATACCCAACCCAATTTATTTAGATTGGACTTGTCCATTTATTTCAATGATCATGGTCAAAGAATTGGGTATTTACCCAAACATTGCGGTCGGGCTTCGGGTTAAAATCTCGGGCAATTTGGGTATTGGGTATTATATTCGGTCTTCTTCACATCACAAAAAACAGTCCTGTCTCCCAGCTTCCGCCTAATTGAATTTGAGCCGTGTTCTGTTTGATCTCAATTCTTCTATCTGTCTTAGCTTCCAATTCCGGTTAATGGGTTTCGCTTCCAGTTTGGTGTAATTCGGTTTTCTACGTCCAATTTTTCAGCATACGAGGGTAGAGGTAATTTAGATCCATTTGCATTCTGAAATCTTGACATTAGCTCCTATTGTATCAATTTTTTCTGATCACCGTGTGGTTTATCGAGAATCTTTTGGTGTTCCCAAACTTTTCAATTGTCAAGGGACAAGCAGTAGTGCCACTAGAATTATTTCCTTGGTTTGTCTTGGACGGACTTAGTTTAATTCTTCATTTCTTGGTTGCAGTAGTGATAAAATTAGTTTATAATTGGTTTGTGCTTGGAATTCTTATGTGAAAATACCAGTGTTTTATAAGTTAACTGGTGATCCTTTATTTTGATGCCACAGAATCCCACAAGCAATATGTTAGTGTCATTTTAATGCCACCAAAAAATCAGATTTTTCTTCCTGGCAAGAGGAATACATCTGATAATATGTTGCAGTTTGCTACAAATGCAGAAAGTAAAGAGGAAGTGAAAATTTAACTGACGGGTACCCGGTCCGAACCCGTGAAAAGCTCGGGTATTTGGTTACCGGGTATTCGGGTATCATAATTACGGGCACTAAAACGGGTACCCGGAAATATGACCGTATACCCGAAAACCCAAACCCGGATACCCATTTACCCGGATACCCGCCCGTATCTCAGCCCTAAACCCAGGTACCCTAATATATGGCAACGGGATTGGAATTGGTATTGTTATTGGGTAATAATGTCATATTTTAAGAAATTATAAAATGTGATTGCGAATAAGATCTGATTGAAGAGTTCCAGCCCACAAAATCTCGTTTACCTTGGCAAATTTATTTTAAAAAATCAAGTAATAAAAAATAGATACGTATTGTCACTAATTAATCATCTACTTATTTTATTTATGCCAATTATACTGTGGTAAGTGGAAGTATGTAACTACGAATTTCGAAATTGACAAAATCATGCCGCCTTGCCATTCCTTGATCTGTTTCATGGACGTACTTATACGGTCACACTTACTGAATATTACTATTCATTAATAAGTACAAAAGATATACAAAGAAAAAGAAGTGATTTGGTATAAC
>JAYMSL010005530.1:0-10014 GCA_036897195.1 Plantago coronopus
CGATCGGTTGAAATTGAACGGGGTTTAGTTTTCTTTCCTAGCTCATAGTATATTTTTGGTTGAAATTGAACGGGGTTTAGTTTTCTTTCCTAGCTCATAGTATATTTTTGGTTGAAATTGAATCTTCTTTCTTTCTCTCGTTGCCCTGTTAATGTTCCTGGAGCCATGCCATGCGCCCATGCGGTATGTTCGACCGCAATCCAAACCCAAAAAACCATCCTCAAAGTTCATATATATGCTTTATCAACAATTGATTCCCGACCTTGATACTATTCCCAAATGAAGTTGTATGTTGTAGTCTTGTAGAAATCTTCAAAATGCACTAAATCATAATGGTCAATATGATGTAGATTTTTATACGTGGACTTAAAAGTTGTAAGTTGTAGAAATCTTCAAAATGCACTAAATCATAATGGTCAATATGATGTAGATTTTTATACGTGGAGTTCAAATTTGGTAGACAGACAATTATGAGAGCTGTTGACATATTGAGTTATGTGAAAAATATTGGTTATTATCATGTGATTGCTTATAGGATTTTGCTAACAATTCTTGTCACTATTAATTGCATCTGCTGAAATAAGTTTTTCAAAGTTGAAGTTGGTGAAATCTTGCTTTAGAGAATATATTGGATAATGTTATGTATATTTGATTGAGTATTTTTCTTCGAAGAACTCTAAAAAGAGTTCTACTTTTCAAATGATTGTTGTTTTTAATACCTTATTAGAAAAACATATATGAACCTTTTTTTTTTTTTACGTATGCATTATCTTTTATCATATATAGCTTAATGTTTTGTGTATACATACATATATAATATCAATTATTATAAGTTGAAACTGTTTTTTAATATATTCTCAATAAGAGACCATTTTTGAAATTTCGCATGGTTCACTAAATTACAGGCCGGGCCTATAAATGGTATTGATCTTAGGATGTTTATTCTTTGCAGGCTTAATTCGACAATGTATCCGTCGTCATCATCGTCAATTCCAATAATGGACAAAAAGGGGAAAGGCAAGATGATTTGCCAAGATAGTGACGAAGAAGACGACCATGAAGGAACTCTAGCAGCTGAGACTCTTATTTTTATGAAACACGCGAGCTTAGATCCTGGCGAGGCGAACAAATTGGAAGTCATGCAAATAGAAAAGTTATCTAAAAGGGCAAAACCCCAAGTTATAAATCCCCAGGGGGATAGCTACAACTTTGATGGGACTAAATTGCCAGAGAGGCCACCGATACGAGGAATCCAGCAGCTTATAGATGGTAATAAGATTAGTCCGCCTTTCGAGAAGCAAATCACGAACAGCGATATTGAGAGTCACTACGGAAGGATTCTTCTCATGAAGAGTATGGCCGAGGTTCATTACGTGAATATGTTGGGTGATTATAGGGAAGAAATCGACGAGGGGATACCGGTCACTACTTATGGCCCTGATGGGAAAGGATTTGGAATGGAGTTCAAGACTTGGTGTAACAAGAAGTATTATGTCCTCACCAGCACGGGGTGGATTGCTTTTTGTGAATATTATAAGTTGCAGGCTTGGATAAGCTGGGCTACGATTTGGATGTTTATCCACAGGAACGGGAGTATCTGTTTCGCGATCACTTTGAAGAAGAAATATTCGACAACAGAACAGATTAAAGGGAAAGCCCAAAATAGGACCTTGAAGAGATTAAGATCTGTAGGCAGTTAAGTAGAGAGTCTGATAGCCGTTTTAAACCGTTCTCAAGATTAGTTAAGTTAGCAATTGTATATAACAACTACAGTAGAGAGTCTGATAGCCGTTTTAAACTGTTATCAAGATTAGTTAAGTTAACAATTGTATAGGTAAGTGTAGCATTTTCAGTGTTGATTCAACCAGAATTCTAGTTTGTCACAGTGATTTTCGTTCTTGCAACCGCAAAATTATTTACACCTTGTGCCGACTTAAAAGAGTTTTGACACTTATCAAACACTTGAGTTGACGATATACATAGAAGATCTTTGAAGAAGTCACAAAAGTTAAATAATTCTTTTGGGAGAGACATCTTGGATAAGTTTTTTTACAATAAGTCTAATATGGTAACACCATTCTTTTAGGATTATGCAACAAATAAAGGCGGCGACAAAGCATCTATATATAGGGCCTTAGTTTGTTCAAAATAAAAAGAGTTCTATTGGGAGAGACATCTTGGAGAAGATTTCGATAGTGTAATTTACGTAGCCTTTATATCTTTAAGTTTTTTGCATATTATTCTTAGTCTAATTTGATTAGATATATAGTTTGGAGTTAGGGTTTATTCTTGTAACTCAAACGTTTGTTCATCTGGGTGTGATTACATCCCGACTAAATTGCTGTGTCCTTACTTGCATGCTTTATTATTTTACTAAAGGTTTTAATTAAGCAGTTCAGTTGAGTTTTTATAGTTTGGAGGTTACTTGCATGCTTTATTATTTTACTAAGGTTTTAATTAAGCAGTTCAGTTGAGTTTTTATAGTTTGGAGGTTGTGACAACTTCACTGGTAACTTAGGTGAAGTCAGTACCATAAGTATTATGGGAGATTAGATATTGGAGATCACTACTTAAGTAGTATATAATAGCTACAATTTCTATGTTAAATTCTTTTGCTCTGTTTCCCTTTTGTCTTACTCACTCACTTACCCTGTTTCTGAACTAGTCTGCAAGTAACAATTTCGAAACCTGATTCTTGAAAAAATCAACAAATCCAGATTTAAAGAAGGGGATAAGGGTCACTGCTTACGGCCCTGATGAGGTGCGCAGTGGAAATGGACTTGAAATACTCGGGTAAAAAAGGGTACTATGTTGTTGACAATGGCTGGAATGCTTTTGTCATGAGAAGGCATCGTCTGGAGGCTTTTGCTCTTTACTTACTGGGTCACCTTTTGGATGTTCCGCAAAAAGGGCACTGATGATCCATGTTTAGCTATCACTTGGAAGATCAATCAGGAAACGGCAAAGTGGATCAGAACATACTAGAGGTAGACGTGGATCAGAGCATACCCAAAAAAGAAGTAGACGGACACGTATAGTGATTAGTTTGGTATGTTCGTTTGAATTGATTAACAGTCTAGACTTGCTCAACTTTTGTTTCGAAAACATTCATTTATCGATACCACTTGATATTCGACATTAATTAGACTAGTGATAAAAACTTTCAGGTGCTCAGATACGTAGCAATATATGCCTGCCTCGTAGCGTCACTTCTGCAGATACTTAGCAATATATGAGTTTTAGTATTCCTTTCTGCATTGAGTCGTGGATTTTCTTGATATGCGCCTCTGTACGTGTATGGATATTGTATTCTGTAGCTGTTGACAATTTTGCTTGGCCTAAACTTTTTTAAGGGACTGTGTTTTTGTCTTGTTAATATAGTTCTGGAATGGATTAATTTTCCTGCGTATAAAATCCAAACATTGAGGATGAAAAGAATCTCTTGATTTATAGGTCTCTTACCGCTCTTTGCAGGAGAGTATGGTTGTTTAAGTTTAAGGTTCATTTTGCATAAATTGGTTACAGAAGTATTAGCTTCCTTACAGTCATTTCACTCCAGACTTGCAGTATAGTGTGCAAACCCTTGCTGGTAGTCGCGGAGGTTTCAGTTCCATTGAATTTGCTCTTAGTAAACATGCTCATCTTTGTTTCAGAAACATACACATACTCCATCAAATGGAGATTGGAGCGCCAGACTGATTCTGAGAAGCCGAATACTCGGATATAAGTATATAACTGGTAAACAAGAGGAAAAGTCAGCACAGCAAAATGATAAACTATAGTAGAATCTAGAATGGGAGACTTGAGTGATGACCTATGACTAAGGACACATCAATACTACCTTTACTTGTCAAATTGTGGACTGAGCCAGTCATCACAATTCACAAGTGGGTGGTGGTCACTGTCACAAAGGTTTGTCCTCATCAGGAGAATAGAGACATTTTCGGTTGCAAGGCGTAGATTTATCAACAACAAGAACAAGACTGCATACAATTCCAATCAATTTCAGTCGACAAAGATGACTAATAAGTTTATGTAGCTGAGCTGCACCTGATAAAATATAACCATTCAGCTGGAAACACCTGCAGCCTTACTTTCTTCAGTTATGGATGTTCATTTCCAATCAGGCCTCAAATGCATTACAATTCTTGTTTTTCTGATTATCCCTGCTGCAAATGCTCTATCCTTCAATTTTACTACCTTTTCACCCAATGACGATATTATTTACGAGGGAGTAGCTCAATTAGCCAACAACCATATCCAACTCACACCACGCCAGCCAGATAGTGCAGGCCGTGTTACATATGCTCAAACCTTGCATCTGTGGGATCGTGCTTCACGCAACCTAACAGATTTCACAACCCATTTCTCATTTGCCGTGAACTCTTCCAACTCTACTGCATATGGTGATGGTTTTACCTTCTTTCTCTCACGTACAGGTTCAGAATTTCTTGACAACTCTACAGGTGGAAACTTAGGCCTTACAGGTTTGCCTTGGTACTCCACAGAAACTAACTTTGTTGCTGTGGAGTTTGATATCTTCCCAAATGAAGAAGGTGATGCTGATGCACCTGGCGAGCATGTTGGTATTGATGTTGATGTACCCATTTCTGACGTAAATGTAACATGGAGAGGTGCCAGTACCATGATTAGGGAAGGTAGACAGCAAGAAGCATGGATTAGTTATGAAGCTCTGTCCAGAAATCTAAGTGTAATTTTCACTGGTCTTAGTGGCGGTACAGTGAACAGACAGAGTTTGTCTTACATTATTGATTTGAGGGAACGCTTACCAGAATTTGTGAATTTTGGATTCTCAGCTGCAACAGGAGGTCCTGTAGCATTACAGGAGATATACTCGTGGAGTTTTAGCTCAACTCTTGATGATGCAACAGAGCCCGGGATAGTCAACTCCGGCAGCAGCAGTGGACTGCATATAGGGTTGGTGGTTGGAGGTACTGTCTTGGCATTAGCATTGATAGCCTTGATTGTGTATTTTATCCGGAAGAAAAAACTCAAGAGGAATGAGGGTGATAGGACTGTTGATGTGAGGAAAGAGGGTGATAGGTTTAATGCGATTGGCACTGATTTTCAGCAAATCAGCGGACCTAAGAAGTTTGCATATAAGGAACTCAAGGAAGCGACTAATAATTTTGGGGAGCAAGCTAAGCTAGGCCAGGGAGGATTTGGCAGTGTTTACAAAGGCTTCCTCAGAGTTAATGATTTGCAAATTGCTGTAAAGAGAATTTCTAGTGGTTCTAAGCAGGGAATGAAGGAATTTGCGTCGGAAGTGAATATTATAAGCATACTGAGGCATAAGAATCTGGTAAAACTTCTTGGGTGGTGCTATGAGGACAGCGAACTTCTACTTGTCTACGAATTCATGCCTAATGGCAGCTTGGATGAACATCTTTTTAAGGGAAAAAGTTTATTGAATTGGCAGATCAGGTTCAAGATCGTTCAACAATTGGCTGATGCAATGCGCTACTTACAAGAGGAGTGCGAACAATACATCGTGCACAGAGATATCAAGTTGAGCAATATCCTGTTGGATGCGAATTTCAACGCCAAGCTAGGCGACTTTGGACTTGCTAAGCTGATTGATCAAGAAAAGGCATGGGAAACGACACTTCCGTCAGGGACTCAAGGTTACATGGCCCCTGAGTATGTAATAACGGGCAAGGCCAGCAAGGAGACGGACATGTACAGCTTTGGGATAGTGGTGTTGGAAATAGCTAGTGGACAAAGAAGTAGATATTTCGAGGCTAATGGAGATGTGATAAATTTGACCGAGCTCATTTGGAATCTCTACCTCACGGAGAAGCTGACTGATGCTGCTGACCCGCAACTGAACTCCGACCTCAACCACCATGAATTGGAGCTTTTGTTGGCTGTAGGTCTCTGGTGCGCTCACCCGGATAGAAACTCACGACCCACAATCAGGCAAGTGATTCGTGTGCTCAACTTTGAGGCTCCTTCGCCTGTACTGTCTGTGCCACTGGAAATACTTTCACCACCATATCAAACCAATGTTTGTACAAGTACTTCTGTATCTGATCTAAATTCATCCTCATCGTCGACACTTCTGTAGTGGTTCCGTGTTCCTTAATTGAAGTTCTTGTCTGTCTTGCCTTTTGATAGAACAAAAGCTCCACGAGTACCGATCTGGTACTTCACTATCTATCTATATTCTGTAGCTGTTGCGAACTTTCGGCCTAAACTGTTTTTGGGCTTGCATATATTGTTACTGTACATTTGTAAGTTGGATTTTACCTATGTTGCTGGTCTCTTGATGGGCATATGTTTCTTAGCATATTTGTCTCACACAGCTATTTACTGTAACTTGCTTGAGTTAATTGTTATTTTGCTTAATTAGTTATGGAGATTAACTTTTCTACAATGTGTAGTTGACTTATGGTGCAAACTTTGTAGTCTGCAGACAGTTTGTCTGAATTATCCAACTTTTGCAAAACTGCTTACAAGTCAGGGGATACATTCAGATTGAATTTTATAATCTAGAGATTGCGTGTTGTTTGACTTGTCACGAAAAAGGCCAAGTCAGGGAATTCTAGAGGATTTGCCAAGGCATCAGACGATAAGCTTTTTGAACTGAGATTGGTTGATCAATTCAGTAACCTGAGTTGCATGCATATACATGTAAGGATTAGTTCCCCTGTCATCGATCTCTACTGTAAACCTAATAAGGCTCAAGGTTGAAGTCGAATTAGTACTGTGTACCAAAAAAACTTGGTTCCGGTATCTGTTTTAGCTGTGTACTACAACAACTTGATTCTGGTTTCTGTTTTAGCAAAATATGTACTAGTGGATTGGTTGTTGTAACTACTTAGTATGAAAGGCCTACAGGAAAGGTTACAATAGTCTTATTAGTCTACATATGAACTGGTCTTAACTTGTGATATAAGTTTGGCAGCTGTCAGCCAAGTGGTAGTAACTGATTGAGACTGTCAGACAGATATGTAATTGCTTGGAGTACTTCATTAGTAGTAGAGCTTGATGTTCTTCTAACTTTTCTTATATATCTGGTGGTGATTTGCAGCCTTGTTCGAATTTACATGTGATGCTAATGAAAATTTCGGTGCACAAGATTACGATACCTAATAGAGAGGCAAGTTGAGTTCTGTTCTAGTAGTAGAGAAAGTGGCATGCACAATTGTATACTTCGCCTTCTCCAATAAATACAAGAGTGACTAAAACTCCAGAAAATTGAACCCTGAGGAATCTTTCTATGCTGCCAGTGATTGTGCAGAAGAAGCAGGTTTATGGATTTGCCGGCCTTTCGGTACCTTAAAGACCTGCTGTTTTTGGTCAATGGTTTGAAATTTAAAATTAACACACTTGTGTAAAAATATTACTTCTACTAGCTTGTAGGTATAGGCCAAAGTAGAAAACAAATATCTGTAAACAACTTGAGAAATTTAATGGTTATGGTCAAGAATACATGACCTCTTATGGCAGTTCTAACTTCTAAGCATAAATTGCTTAGAAATTGATGAACAACTGATAGAGTTATCATTCTGCTATCAAGCTAAGCAGTTAATCATGACTTATTTCATTGTGAATGTTCATTTCCAGCTGATACTTCAACTTGGACTCAAATGCATTACCATACTTTTCTTTCTCATTCCTGTTGCAACTGCTTTATCATTCAACTTCACTTCGTTCTCAGCAGAAGACACTGATATTATATACGAGGGATCAACTCAATTAGCTAACAATTCTATCCAACTCACATCTGGTGTGGTGCAAAGCGCAGGCCGTGCAACATATGCCCAACCTCTGCATCTTTGGGATAGAGCCTCAGGAAATCTAACAGATTTCTCAACCAACTTTACATTTGTCATCAATTCTTTTAATTCTACTGCATATGGAGACGGCTTTGCCTTCTTTCTCACACCAACTGGTTCAGTTTTTCTTGAAAATTCGACAGGTGGGAGCTTAGGTCTGACGGGTTTACTCTGGAACTCCACAGACATTCATTTTGTTGCTGTGGAGTTTGATATCTCGTCAAATGAGTATGTAGACCCACCCTATGAGCATGTCGGTATTGATGTAAACGCAGTGAGTTCTGCTGCTAATGTGAGATGGTGGACTTCCGATAGCATTATGGAAGGTAGGCTGCAACAAGCGTGGATTAGCTATGATTCTAAATCCAGAAATCTGAGTGTAGTCTTCACTGGTTTTAGCAATGGCACTGCAATCACACAGATATTGTCTCACATAGTTGATTTGAAGTTGTATTTACCAGAATTTGTGAATTTCGGCTTCTCAGCTTCCACAGGAGGTTCAGCAGCATTACAGGACATTTACTCGTGGAGTTTTAGTTCTAGTCTTAATGGAACAGCTCCCAAAACAGCAACACCAGGTGTCAAACAGTCTCGCAGTAGCGGCAGTAATGGACCGGTGATAGGATTAGCAGCAGGAGTTACTGGTACGGTATTGGCATTAGGCTTGTTTGCGTATATTATCTGGAAGAGGATAAGAAGAATGGAGAATGAAGCTGATAGGATCTTTGATGATGCAATTGGCCTTGAACTTGAACAAGGCTGTGGGCCTAAGAAGTTTGCATATAAGGACCTCAAGGAAGCAACTGATAATTTCACAGAGCAAGGTAAGCTCGGTGAAGGAGGATTTGGCAGTGTTTACAAAGGCCTCCTCAAAGTAAATGGTTTGCAGATCGCCGTGAAGAGATTGTCTAGTGTTTCTAAGCAGGGAATGAAGGAATTTGCATCGGAAGTGAAGATTATAAGCACGCTGAGGCATAGGAATTTGGTGCAACTCCTGGGTTGGAGCCAAAAGGGAACAGAACTTCTCCTTGTCTATGAATTCATGCCTAATGGTAGCTTGGATTACCATCTTTTTAAGGAAAAAAGTTTGTTGAATTGGGAAATCAGGTTCAGAATCGTGAAAGAATTGGCTGATGCATTACGCTACTTACAGGAAGATTGGGAACAATGTGTCGTGCACAGGGATATTAAGTCGAGCAATATCATGCTGGATGCGAATTTTCGCACCAAGCTAGGTGACTTTGGGCTTGCTAAGCTTATTGATCATGAGAAGGGATGGGAAACAACAGGTCCGGCTGGGACTCACGGTTACATGGCTCCTGAGTATGTGATGACGGGTAAGGCCAGCAAGGAGGCGGATATGTACAGCTTTGGGATAGTTGTATTGGAAATAGCTAGTGGACGGAAATCCAGACTCTTCAGGCCCAACGGAGACGTGATGAATTTGGCAGAGTGGATTTGGAATCTCTATTTAATGGGGAATGTTACTGAAGCTGCAGACCCTCGACTCAGCTCCGACTTCAACCACGAAGAAATGGAGCTGTTGTTGGGTGTGGGTCTCTGGTGCGCCCACCCGGATATGAAATCACGACCTACGGTCAGGCAAGTAATTCGTGTCCTCAACTTTGAAGCTGCATTGCCTGTTCTCCCTGTGCCAGTAGATATGCCTTCAGCGACGTATGAAACGGACTTTTCTAGAATTAATATTGCATCTCCAGAAGCATCCCCATCATCAACGCTATTGTAGAGTGGTTTGTTTTTCAAAGTTTTTTTTCTCTAGCCTAGCTCCTTGCAATTTCTTGAGGAAGCCTGTGTGGAAGCCTGCATCATCTGTTGCGTGTTGGGTTATTTGGCCTAAATTGTTATCAGTGATTGCATCAACTGTATTCCCTCCTTTCTTTTACAAGTGTTGACTTTTTTCTGAATTTTGACCGCTTGAAAAAATTCAGTTAGGAAGCTAGTAAAAATGGAGGAAGGATGTTGTAATTAACAGGTGAAAGGTAAACAATTTATAAATATTACTGTTTGTTATATTCTTACAATTGTACGTTAGTCCTAATTTGTGTAGAGTAAACTTGTTAATTCTTAGCAACTTGAGCCATGTACTTTGTCCTCACTCGTTCGTGAGCCGAGATACTTCCCACTGGTTTCCACTCTTAAAATTGATACAAGTAAGCTTAAATTTGGAGTTCTTATGGTTTTTGGATCGGTT
>JAYMSL010005531.1:0-10011 GCA_036897195.1 Plantago coronopus
TTTATATGTTTTTCTGAATTAATGGGTAAAATTTAAATTTAAATTATGTTTTTCTGATTTTCGCGCTAAATTTTTGTTAGAGCAGCTGCTCACGAGCAGAGTGCTCGCGAGCAAAATCGAGAAGATGCTCGCGAGCTGCTCGCGAGCATCTCGAGTTCTTAACGAGCCGATCACGAGCACGATCATGAGCAACTCGTCGATCACGAGCAAGCACAATTTTTTAACGAGCAGTTGATCCATTAACCAAATGATCGGCTCGGCTCGGCTCGTTAACAGCCCTACCGGGTCCATTGCTATTCGGATAAGCATATAAAGGCTTTTTCTTTGGTTTATTTTTTATTTTTTTTCATTCTACGTTTTTTTGTTCTGGAAGCTCAACCGATATTCTCCATCTTTCTCTCACCGGAATAAACTCAGAAACCCTCCACAATTCGTCGTGTTTCACCAATTTTGTTAGCTCCGCCGTCGATCTACCGAACTGAATTGTTATTGTCGCCGACAATAGCTTCTACTCGAGTTTTTTCTGTGTTTTGAGTAATGGCCGGTGAATCTATGAATGGAGATGCTTTTCAAATCGGTTTGATCTGCCAACCAAGGTGTTTCAGGTATCATCTTAAACCAATCGATGTTTTGTAACTGTTTTCCAGTGTGATGGTGTGTTTTAGGGCTTTCCTGTGTTTGATGGTTGTTTTAATCTGATTTTAATTTGTGTTTCCTCGTGAATGTGTGTAAAGGAGATACTACACATAAACTGCTTTGTGTGTGCACAGTTTCGGTACTTTGATGTTCAATTTTTTGCTGATGTTTGTAGATTAATAGCCGAGGTTATTGACATGATAAGTGATGTTTGTATTTTTAATTATGAAACTGTTTTTGTTGGTGTTCTTTATTTGTTAACTGATGTTATTTACATAAACATATGATGTTAGTTTTTTTGCATATATTTGTAGATTAATAGCCAATGTTGTTGACATGCTATCTGATGTTTTCGTTGTTTATGCTTTTATTCTGGTTTTTTTACAGGAGTCGTTTCTATTTCTGACAGATGTTAGATAAGATATGGAGTGTGTTGGGTATATAATAGGTGATGTTTCGATTTCATCCAATTTTCATCTCCGGTTTGTTGTTTATGCTTATGTTTTTAATTTTATGTCGGTTTTTTCGTAAGGAAATTGATTGTGTTTGTATTCTAATAGATGATGTTTGTTTATATTGTGTGTAATGATGTTTTATATTGTGTGATATCATAGCTGATGCTTATACATACATTGGTTGTGTTATTAACAAAATAGGTGTTGTGTCTATTACTTTGTGTTTGGTGATTTTTTTTAATAGTGGTGATTAGTGTTTTTCATGTTTATGATCGATGTTTTGTGTGTGTGAATGTTATAACTGATGTTTCATAATTAATAGGACATGCTGTTAACAGAATAGATGATGCTCATGTTATCGGTGTGGTGATGCTTAACATTGATATAAAATTAGCGGTGTAAGTTGTGAAATAACCAATGATATGATATGAAGTAGTTGATGTTGTTGGAATGCCTGATGTTTAACACTAAATTGGTTGTGTCTATTGTGAAATAACTGATGATATGAAGCAGTTGATTTTGTTGGAATTGCTGATGTATGACACTAAATTGGTGGTGTATGTTGTGAAATAACTGATGATATGAAGTAGCTAGTTGATTTGGTTGTTTATTATTGAATATTTGATGTTTTTTATTGTTAGTGATTTGATACAGATATTATTGACTTTTATATTGCAAATTGTTATTTGAGTTATTTTTAGTGTGGTTGATGGTGTGTCAGAAATAGGTGATGTTAATGGGTATTTTGTTGATGTTTTGACTGTAATATTTGATGTGTGTGTTCAAACTGTTGATGTTTATATATTTGTATGCTTTAATAGTTGATTTGCTTTGTTTTTTTTTATACATGTTGATATCTTTTTTAAAATGAAATATGTATGACGCATAATTGTTGATGTTCATTATGAAGTAATTGATGTTTATCCTTTATGCAAAGATCGATGAAGAGAAGAAAGCAGAGGAGAGAAAAATGGTGACGCTAAGAGCAGGAAGAATTATGACAAATGAAATTGAAGAAATGTTGATGATTAAGTGAAGAGACTCAAAAAAGGTGATGCGTATAGAGACGAAGACAGTGCCGATATATGAGGATGAGGGTCCGTTAGACATTATGAAGAACATTATGTATAAAATTGTGATTTTGTGATGGATAAAAAACTGTGGAATTTGCATAGGAACATTTGTTTGAATATTTCTTGAATGTGACGATCCAATGTTGAAAATTGAGATTTTTGTTTTTTGAGTTCGGATAGGAATGACTGAAGTTTGTGTACAGTTAGTCGATATTCACAGATAAATAATTGATGTTTAATTGTTGTTAATATAAAAGAACGTTCATTAGGCCAAAAAAATATCGGTACTAACATCATCTATTTTCAGTGTAATATCAACTATTACGTTCTTAGCATCATCTATTTTCTTATGCATTTTTCTGAGCAGCATCAAGCAGTCCCCAAATTGAAAATTAAAAAAAAAGGGGTCAACCCGACCCGCAAAATTTGCAAGTAATCCCAAAAGTGGACTTTTGGAAAAGTCCACATATAGGTGGACTCTCCCAAAAGTTTATTTTTTAGTAATGTGTTAGGGTATTGAATAAGTTGTTGGAGATTGTATGTCGGGCTAATTTGATCCCCCCAAGTTACGTTCTTTTCATAATGTTTCGGCGTTAACAAAAATAGTTTGACAAATAGAAACACCCTTCCTTAAATAGTGGGAAAAACAGTATAAAACATTCTGATGCAATATAAACTTAGAGGTATGATATAATTCGAAGATGAACCAATTTTAGCATTATAATCCATTTTTTGATTCATTTGTTAGCTAGTTAGCTCATTAAGGTTTTTCTAGGTTTTTTTTAATTTATCTAAGCATATTTAAGTTACAAAGTCTTGATCCGCAAAAAGAAAAGTTACAAAGTCTTGGGAAGGACCTTCTTTTAAGTGAAAGGAAAAACGGATCTTTTAGACCCTCTTACTAAACTAGCGGATCCAACTACATGAAGCACTCGTACACTATTACAAGCTGACGTCGGTGCATCAGTGCTTCATGTAGTAGGATCCGCAAGTTTAATAAAAAGGTTTAAAAGATCCGTACTTTTAGTGTAAAATTTAGAAGAGTACGGATGAATTAGTACAGAACATGCCAGGCCAGTTAGATCTCTCCTCAATCTTTGTTGAGCTCAATGAAACCACGCTCTAAATAATAAGCTTGACTTGAGTTTTAATCAACATTTGAATTAGAAATTTTCTTGTCACAGTTACACAACTTACAAGTATTAATCAACAATATTTTGTATTGGTATTAATCAACAATTTGATGAATGCTTTCTGCAGATAAAACTGGGAATTATCTTTGACAATTCATTTTCACAGACGTTAAGTTAGCTTTAAGTTTTACCTTTGCTCACAATTACACCAAAGGCCATAACTTACATTCAACTCCAAGCAATAACAACTCTGGATAAAAATGGCCATCCATATGTTCCCATTGTTGTAACTAAAATAAACAACTATATAATTAGTAGTACTATTACTATACTTTTTTTTTAACTTAGTATTCACTTTTGTCCGTTATTCATTGACGACGTAATACATGTATCAAATTAATATATATGGTTCATATATTATTGATTCAACTACCTTATTACTACGATTACGAGGTAGTTTTGTGAAATACAGATTTTTCTTATACACAAGTAAAGAAAAACACAGCTCGAAACATCAAGGAGTAGTTAAAAAACATGTTTCTCCAAATTCATACTCTGAGATTGGATTACATTACTTCTACTACATTATCGTAGTTTTCGGTAGTTTTAAGACATTACCGTAATAAAATGAAAAGGCCAGCAAGAAACACAAGTTGATTAACTCAGTACAACTTAAGTCTTGACTAAATGTTTCTACTCTGACATCAAACTCTGTCCAAATCAAAACCTTGAACAAGATGACTAAGGAGTTAAGATAAAGTCTATGATGGGAAGGCCTGTTTCTTCTTCTACAATACCTTCAAGATTCATCCTATTTATATGTAATTTGAGCCTGCTACATGCACATAATTAAGTGTCTTCTAGTTCATTCTCGAGTCAGCTATGATGTTGAAGAACATTAGTATTGACAAGCTTCTGTTGCATCTTCTTCTACTGTACCTCGCTGGAAGTTCTCGAGCAGCAACTGGAGATCTGCAGAAGGTAATGAAACACCATCTGACCTGTTCTTGATACACATTTCGTTTTGTGCAGGATGTATTTATAAGGGATACCGATAACTGTTTCTTTGTGCAGGATTTCTACATTGTTTTCTTGAAAGATGATCCGGGGACTGCGCAATTGACAACCGAGAAACATATTACCGTTCTCTCATCGTTGAAGGAAAGGTTGGTGCATTATGTACTCAAATTAAATGCAGAAAACTACATATAGAAGACAACTTAATTAACTTTTGTTCATGTTGAAACAGTGAAGAAGATGTCTCAAAGTATCTTGTTTATAGCTACACGAAAAGCTTCAATGCTTTCGCAGCGAAGCTTTCTGAAGATGAAGCAACAAAGTTATCAAGTATGGAGGAAGTACTCTCCGTTTTCCCAAACCAGTACCGCAAACTTCACACTACAAAATCATGGGAATTTATTGGGCTAACTCCAAGTTCAAAGAGGAAGTTCGATGTTGAGAGTAGCCTCACAATAGGTCTACTGGACACAGGTGAAGTACCTTCATACGAAACTTATCGTTTCCTTTTTCTGTAATAACTTCACTTAAAGGATCGACGTTTTTCACCATGTTCAAGGAATTACTCCACAGTCTGAGAGCTTCAATGATGATGGCTTTGGGCCTCTGCCTGCAAAATGGAAAGGAAGTTGCAACCACTTTGCCAACTTTTCAGGATGTAACAAGTAAGACTATTATATTCACCTTAATAAAATCCAGTTACATTCAATTCAGTACAGCTTCGGTTTGGTTTAAAAACTTTCAGCTGAATCAAACGGTTCCTAAATCTATTTTCTCCAAAAACTTTTTAGTTAGGAAAATGTTTAAGTGGTTTAGGAAATTAATAGCATGTTTAGTAATATAAATTAATTAAGATGAAATTTTGATATGTGGTTCTTTAATGCATGAATTTGATGTATAAATGTTAAGATAGCATGCTAAGTTTGACTACATGGAATAATTACAGTATGATTAACTAGTAGGAAATGAACTTGTTACATGGAATAATTACAGTATGAACTTATTACTAAACATGCTATTAATTTTCCTAAATCTGTGTTGTATTTGAAGTTTAGCCTTATAACAAGTTATTAATTACTTTGAAGCAAACTCATTGGAGCAAAGTACTTCAAGCTAGACGGGCAAGAAGACCCGTCCGACATACTGTCTCCAACAGACGTGGACGGTCATGGAACTCATACGGCTTCAACTCTAGCAGGAAGCCTAGTCCCGAATGCAAACCTTTACGGCCTTGCAAACGGGACTGCACGTGGGGCGGTGCCATCTGCTCGTGTGGCCATGTACAAGGTCTGTTGGGCCAACTCGGGATGTGCTGACATGGACATTCTTGCTGCATTTGATGCTGCCATAAGCGATGGGGTCGACATTATATCCATCTCGATAGGTGGCCTTTCAGGGAGTTATACATCTGACTCAATAGCGGTTGGTGCGTTCCATGCCATGAGGAAGGGAATTCTAACGGTAGCTTCGGCTGGGAATGATGGTCCAAGTCATGGCACTGTTTCTAACCATGCTCCTTGGCTTCTAACTGTAGCAGCTAGTGGAACCGATAGACAACTCAGAAGCGATGTAGACCTGGGAAATGGAGTAAAATTATCGGTCAGTCTCTGATACATTCAACAGTTTTTTTATTCTACTTTCAGCACTTTCTGCTAATTTCCTGCACTAAAAGATACTCGATTAATATAAGCTGCAATAAGCACAATACAACAAGGTCTACACAAGTATGCTAAACCTGTTCTGGGCAAGTATTCCTCAGAACATTTCTTAAGAGTGTAAAGCAGTACATCTTTACAAATGAATTACAAGACTTTGTTCACACAAGACAGGGAATCGGAGTAAACTTAATTGAACCAAAGCAGAAGCTATATCCTCTATCAAGTGGAGTCGATGTGGCTAAGAGTTCCGATACCAAGGAAAACTCGAGGTAAAAATATTAGCCAGACCATAGTTCAAATATTTCAAATTTATGAAAGTAGGCTTTACACCTAAAAACTATTCTATGCCACCTCCATCACACAAGGTACTGTCGTGAAGAGTCGATGGATCCTAAAAAGGTGAAGGACAAGCTCATCTACTGCGAGCTAAGTTCTTGGGGTGCAGACTCGGTCGTCAAAGGTCTAGGAGGAGTTGGAACTATTATTAAGAGTGATGTTTTTCTCGATACAGCCTTGATGTTCATGGCACCATCTACTATGGTTAATGCCACTGTGGGGAAGACAATCAACGACTACATGCGTTCAACGAAGTATATTCTCATTTTCCAGTCTCCTACCATTTCTACTGTTTAACATGATATCATTTGATGCTTTGATATTCACATATGAAAGTGAAATCCATTTATTTGCAGATCACCATCTGCAGTTGTACACAAATCCAAGGAAGTCAAAATCCGCGCTCCTTTTACTGCCTCGTTTTCATCTAGGGGTCCGAGTTTAGGCTCTCAACACATCCTCAAGGTACATAACTAGATTAATGAGCTTTCATTAACTAAAAAATTAACTACTCTTATAGCATTATTCCTTTTGCTAATTTGCTAAGTATTTTCTGGTAAGAAATTGGCAGTAACTGTTAAGTTTGGAAAGCCAAACCTGCTTGAATAAGCCTGTCAAACAATCACCCACTGCATATTCTGACTTTTTTTTCTAACAAAACCGGTGAACAGCCTGATATTGCGGCTCCTGGAATTGACATCCTAGCATCATACACTCCTTTAAAATCACTAACTGGAAGGAGCGGTGACAACCTACATTCAAAGTTCACCTTCATGTCCGGAACATCAATGGCATGTCCACACGTGGGAGGTGCTGCAGCTTATGTCAAGTCATTCCGGCCTAATTGGTCCCCAGCAGCAATAAAATCTGCTCTCATGACTACTGGTACAAAATCGTCTACTTAAATGCTCATACCGATAAAGGCATTAAAAACTTAACCTTTCTACAATCTCTCTGCTTTTTTGTTGAACTTAGCTACACCAATGAGCTCTCATGTGGACAAGGATGCTGAGTTCGCGTATGGTTCAGGCCAAGTGAATCCAACCAGAGCAATTAACCCGGGACTAATCTATGACATGGACGACATGTCATACATTCAGTTCTTATGTCATGAAGGGTACAACGGTTCCACTATGGGGAGTTTAGTTGGTCAAGAAGCGATAAACTGTTCAAAATTAGTTCCTGCATCTGGTGAAGATGCAATCAACTATCCCACAATGCAACTTGCTCTGAAGAGTAATAAGCAACCTACTGTTGGTGTATTCAGGAGAAGGGTAACCAATGTCGGCCCTACAGAGTCAGTGTACAATGCCACCATCAAGGCTCCTAAAGGAGTAGAGATAATAGTGTCTCCGACGAGCTTGGTATTCACTAAGGGTCATCACAAGAGAAGCTTTAAAGTTGTGGTGAAGGCGAATCTTAAGGACAATGTACTAATTTCATCAGGTTCACTCACTTGGAGAAGCTCTCGTTATACTGTCAGGAGTCCTATTGCTGTCTATAACCCATGGGCTGACTAAGTCACATGAAAGAATGGCAACAAGACTGTACATAAATGTCGATTGAGTGTAAGTACGTATGTATGTTTACATGGATTCAAAGCAATGTACAGTATTTAATCTGTTATTCTTTAAAGTTCATCATATACTGATGAAATTCTACTTGCCAGAAACCACAGGACTCATTAGGATAACTTGTTGGCTCAAAGTGTTAATAGTCAATACATTGTGCAATCTAATAAATCATGTTTTACAAGCGAATCAATCAAGGAAGATAACGCAGGGCAAAGAACAATATTTGGCTAAGAACAGGAGAGACATTTTTAAATAACTACCAGCATTCCAGAAAATTACCAGGGGCTCATAATTTTGACTTATACATACAGAAAATGCAATAAAGTAGAAAAAGGTTAAACCAATTCAGAAATTCCTTAATAGCATGACATAACAATAAGAGGCCATGCCACAAACAAAATGAACTAAAGGTGCCGCATTACATAAGTTTCATATACCCCACAATTTTACCTTCATCAAGTCCTTGATTTCATAAGATAACAATAAGAGCCATGCCACAAACACAGCGAACTAACAGAGACACTGCGTCGTGGACTCGTGGTCCATTTACCTTCAGCGTAACAATAAAAGCCATGCCACAGACACACCAAACTAACCAGATCATTGCTTCACAGTCTGGATAGTCAATTGGAGCAAGGATTATGAAAAAAAATGTTCACGAAAAAGCTCACTACTTTGAATGCAGCTGAAATAACTCTTATTGTCGACCTCGCTTGTGCTTCTATTTTCCGAAACACAAAGTGGAGGTCGCGAGGTTCTTACATATAAGTGTGACGGACGAAGATTGTGTGCGACGACATAATAGTGGTGAGGAACGCAGGAAATTTCTGACATCCACAGTACGATGTCATAGTAATCGCAAATGTCAAGGCTAGGGTAAGAACATATGATAAGAGATATACTATAGGAGTCTCGAAATTGATGGTGTTCGTAGTTGGGGGCATGATTCAGCTGCAGTTTTGCCAAATTGTAAGTCTATTATAAGAGAGGATGCTATCAAAGTTTGGTATATAATAAATGAATTAGAAGTACTAATAGGCAGGTTTTAGTGCAGGCATGCATATATATGTAAAGTAGATCCACTTGCGTGCACTTGAACATTATCACAAACAGTTTGCTTTAGCATTCTACTAGAACCTTAAAATCTTTTTAGAAATGGTCAACTAAAATCTCACAGAAAAACCAAGAAACTGCCCAACTAACAAGCCCAAAGGAAACTGCCACAACAGGAAAATGAAAAAACACATTAAAACCGGAGTTGTGTTAGCTTACTCTACTAGAACCTTCATTTCTTCTTATAAATGGAAAACTAAAACCTCACAGAAAAATTAAGAAACTAGAGTAACATAAAAGCATAGCAGGAAGATGAAACAAACACATTAAAATAGGAAGCAAATAAACACACTTTGCAATGACCAAGAAATGAGCAAATTCAGAAAATTTCACCTTGGAGGGAACTCACAGAACTGAAGTAATGTTCAGAGAGCTAAATAATGGAGGTGAAACAGAGCAAGCTGTTATATGGTTTGAAATTTCTGCCCCATTCTTGAAATGGACATCGATATTGGGCAGTGTGAAGATAAAAATAGCGAAGCCATGATTGAAATTCAAGAAAAGGAGAGAAATGGGAGCCATTGGATTCGATGTGGTCCGTCATCTCTTCCACGATATAGCAAAGCTCCGGGCTCTGTTCATGGGAACAACAGCGAACCATTTGGGGAAACTAGTCCTAACCCGTGGCAGGCATGATTTTATTTTTCACTATAATATAAAGCGGGATAATATTTTAAAAATTGATAGAAAAATTATTTAAATATATATAATACACTAGATATAACCCGTGGCGCTGCCACGGTACAGTTTAAACTTTTACAAAATATTAAAAAAAAACATTAGTTAAAAGAAGCCTCGTAAATATTTATCATTCCAAAGGTATAGTGTATTACGTGATATGAGAAAATACATAAGAAATACATAAATAACTTATCTTATTTACTTAGGCGTGTTCGAGGGTGAGGGGGAGGGGGCGGGGCTTAGTAATTTTTCAATCAACATGTTTATGTTATGCGTTTCAAATATTTTACCATTTCACCCTCATGAATATTTTAGAGGACACCGGTTCGATCCCC
>JAYMSL010005532.1:0-10010 GCA_036897195.1 Plantago coronopus
CATCATCATCATCATAACAATTCTGTAAAACCCTAACTCCCAAATCCAATCGATCCAATTCCAACCCCGTACTGTATCTCTCCACATTTCACCTGCAACCTACTCGTTGCTTCATCCTTCAATCCTCCAATTGCCTTTGAGTTCACCCATTTCCCCCAATTCAATCGTCCAAAGATCCTCAATTGGTAGAGTTACCTGTGCAATTGGGTACTGGTTCTGCAATTGGAAGGCTGGCGATTGAGGCCGGTGATGTCGGATCCGCCACAATTCCGCCGAAAGTTGCTTCTTGAACCTTGGATTTCGCGGAATTGGTTAGGGTTGCTAGATAGAGAAAAGAATTGTTTTAATTCGATAGAGGGTTGGGGAAAATGCTGAGCGTGCAACGCGTGCATCTTCCGTCCGAGATACCGATTGTGGGTTGTGAGTTGACGCCCTATGTGGTGCTCAAGCGTGCGGGTGATAAGTCTCCATTTGCCGATGATGTTACTGAGCTCAAACCCGTTGATGGCTGTTTCTTGAGATATAGATGGTGAGTTCTAGAACTTTATAAAATGTAGCTGAATTTGGACTTGCTCTGTTGCATTTTTGTTCTTGCGTTTGTGTTGTCCACTGAGTTCGCAATTCTTGATTATGTGAAATTCGTAAGATGTACTAGTGAAGATGAAGAAGAAGATGTTTCTTGGTTTGTTTTTTGTTTTTGTTTTTGTTTTTGTTTTTTTAAATGGATTTGTTTGCAGTGAGAAAAAAGATTTCGACTAGTGTTAAAGTATTGTGTGTCTAATTGGATTATGTTAAATTCACTTTGTGATTTTGCACTTTAGTAAAAAGTTTCAAGTTCTGAGCTTTAAACTTATAAATTCTAGGGCAATCCCTTAGCCGAGAAACGCTCAACTTTAGACTGACATATATCTCTGCTCCCATGCGAGTGGCTGGAAGCTAGTCCAGCTTGTTGGAATTTGCCTGCTTCTACGTTATAAATCTATTATTTTTATTTTATCTTTTATTATGTATTGTCATCACCATATGTATATGAAATTGGACATTCACATATCCGTCTTGTAATTATGCAATAATGCTGCAGTGACGGTTAGTGTGCACGAGACTGTGAAATAGAAATGTAATTTCACATGTTAATTGGAGGGATTGACTATCAGTGTCCTGTCTAACTCTCATTAGAAACACTTCATCTCATCCATATCTATCAAGGTCTGGACAATTTCGAAATTGACTGGTTTTATACACTAGCCGTGTGTGATCATCTCAGGATAGTTGTTATCTCTAAGGAAAATGATCTCATTGTTTTGTTTTTGTTATTTTTTTTTCCGTTTTTTTTTTCCGTGGTGAAATCAGGACGTACTGGAAAAGACCTTGCATAGAGCTAGAATCATTTTTCGTCATATTATACTTCTCTAGAATATTGTGTTGTCGAGGTATTTGATATAATTCTTTATAGTAGTATATCAGAATTCTAAATCATGCTTGATCATTTTGATGATCTGATGTCTTTTTCACTTTGTTTTTTTGGCAACTTGCACATGAATAGACGGACTCGTGTGTTTCTGTTGTATGTAGGAGCATTGCAAAGAAAGTTTGCATGTACATCTAGTAATACCGTTTTGATTGTCTGTGTGTTTCCTCTTAAAATTCTTTTTTTCGTGGTGAAGGTTTCGTATAGAAAGTGATAAGAAGGTTGCAGTTTGTAGTGTTCATCCTATTGAGCAAGCTACATTACAATGCGTGGGGTGTGTGAAGTCCAAAGTACCTGTTGCCAAGAGTTACCATTGTTCTCCTAAGTGCTTTTCTGATGCCTGGCAACATCATCGTGTTTTGCATGAACGTGCCATCAATGCTGCGAATGAGAATGGAAATGAGGAGGAAGAAGTTTTGGGGCGATTGAATAGTGCTAGTAGCACAGGATCTGGATCACTTACTATGAGTACATCTCAGTCTAATCCCAGCTTGTCGAATGGAACAACGTTTTATCCCGCTGCAATGACGCAGAGGAGTGGTGGGGAAACATGGTTTGAAGTTGGTCGTCTTAAGACATACACACCAACAGCTGATGACATTGGCCATGCCCTCAAGTTTGAATGTGTAGTGTTAGACCTTGAAACAAAATTATCTGTTGGAGCTGCCAATACCTTGTTGACCTCCCATGTGATCCCAGCTCCATCTCCAATTCCCCGACGTTTGATTTCTGTGAGTGGAATTGATGTACCTCTGAATCCAGAAATTTCATCTTCTGGGACATTCACTGTGCTCTCATACAACATTTTATCTGAGGCATCTGCTTCGAGTGAACACTATAATTATTGCCCCTCTTGGGCACTCTCGTGGAATTACCGCAGACAGAATCTTTTACGGGAAATAGTTGGTTACCGTGCAGATATTCTTTGCCTACAAGAGGTACCTAACCAACAGGGAACTTACATTGTACATTTTTAAAATTTTAAGCTTCATAAGTTGATTTAGGCTCAGTAATATTATCTGATAAGTGTTCCATTTTTTAACGGTGGGTTCAATGAATACAATCTTTTGTAGATACAGTAATTCTATGTTGACTTCGTAGGAAACTGAATAGTTTCTATTAGCCTTTCCTTTTAAGTTTCCTATTCTTACTTTCGACCTGACATTTGAATCAAATCGGCAGGCTTTTTTACATTTTGAACGTGGCATGCAAGTCTTGCATTCTGAAAATTTTATGTTTTTTGATAACTGAAGTGCTCAGCTACTTTATCTTTTTTCTTCTCCTAGGTTCAAAGTGATCATTTCGAACAGTTCTTTTTACCTGAGCTAGATAAACATGGATATCAAGCTATTTTCAAAAGGAGAACAACAGAGGTAGGTTGAATCATATGTTTGAATGTGGATGAGAAAATTAAGCAGTCATTGAAGTGCATTGCTATTCTGTCATGCAGGTTTTTGGTGCAAATATCAGTAACATTGATGGATGTGCAACTTTCTTTCGCCGCGATAGATTTTCACATGTAAAAAAGTATGAGGTGAGCAAATTGCAGGACTGCATTTAGCATGGGCTCCTCTTTTGTGGGTCTTAATAACAGGCATCTGCATTGTAGGTTGAATTTAACAAAGCTGCACAATCTTTAACTGATGCTTATGTTCCCAGTGGTCAGAGGAAACTTGCCTTGAATCGATTGATGAAGGTACCATGTCTATAATTTTAGTAGGACATCTTGCTTTGTGAACCTGTACTAGGATTCTTCAATCAATGCTCTACAGGCAACACATTCATGTGATATTCTATTATTCCATACAGGACAATGTCGCACTCATAGTAGTTCTAGAGGCCAAGTTCACTAACTCTGGGATTGAAAATGGTGGAAAGCGCCAACTTGTCTGTGTGGTAAGATTCAGATTTCAGAAATGATATTAATGTTATCTTTCTTTGGACCAAACATGAGGCTTTCTGTTTGGGTTACCCTTCAGAAATGATATTAATGTTCTCTTGCTTTGGATCAAACTTGAGGCTTCCTGTTTGGGTTACCCTTGAGTGAAATTCGTAGAAAAATTCAGTTATCCGTTCAAATCAAGAAAGTTACACCGTCACGCATCCAAATGTTTGGCACATTCTGCAATTTTGCAATAGTGTGGGTCTGTGGGTGGTCTTTCTTGAATGTGTAGGAAATATTGGGTTCTTACAAGACTTATTCCTTTGTATTTTTATTTGTTCACTTCACCTAACAGAGCGAATTAACTGACCACTATTTTTATTATACAGGCTAACACACATGTTAATGTTCCCCAAGAATTGAAGGATGTAAAGATTTGGCAGGTTTTTATCTCTGACTCTCTGTCTTTTTTCCCTTGACATTTTATTTTTGTTCAATCTCCCCCTCTGTGGCTGGTAAATAGATTGAGTTTTCTTTTCTTCTTTTTTTGTCCATGACAGGTCCACACACTGTTGAAAGGCCTCGAAAAAATTTCTGCAAGTGCAGACATTCCTATGTTGGTCTGCGGGGATTTCAATTCTGTTCCGGGAAGGTACTGTTTCTTTTATTCTATATGCTCATGTAGTTCAGACATTTTAGGTATTTCGAGTCCTGGATAATTCAATGTCTTTTCTGTTGGTAATTCTGCAGTGCTCCTCATGCACTCCTTGCAATGGGAAAGGTCGATGCGCACCATCCAGATTTATCCGTTGACCCGATTAGCATTCTTCGTCCTTTTACTAAATATACTCACCAGCTGCCATTGGTATGATCTACTATATCTTCTTCAAGTACTTTGCACTTGTTTTTTAAAGATACCAACATATGTGGCCTTTACTTTCCAGGTAAGTGCATATTCTTCCTTTGTGAGAGCTGTGGTTGGTCCTGCTCTAGAGCAGAGGAGAAGAATGGACCCGTCTACAAATGAACCTTTATTCACGAACTGCACTAGAGCGATCACTTGTACCCATGATTACATATTTTATTCAGGTACACCAGTGTTGCTTCAACTTTGTTAAACTGTATATTTGCTACGGTACTTTTGACCACTGTTTCATGCCATCACGCCAGGCTACATATCTGATTTCACATTTTGACGTGTTTAATTTTAATTTTGTCATCTAGCCGACTGCTTAACTGTGGAGTCCCTATTGGAGCTCTTGGATGAAGATAGCTTGCGGAAAGATACGGCTCTGCCTTCTCCGGAATGGTCTTCAGACCACATAGCCCTGTTAGCTGAATTTCGCTGTAAACCCAGGGCTAGACGTGGACAATAGGTATGCCCTTGTTACTGTTTCTAAATATCATCCAGACTTATCTTATATTCTGCACCAATTTAATGATTCCTTAATGTATCCTATCCCTGTTTCGAAATGTATCTAGATCGAAACAGGATTAGTTGCGTATTTTCAACTTAGAAACCTGGCTTTGTTTTCTGCAGGTTTTGTTCAAACTTCAAAGAAGAAGTAGCTGGGACTATACAGAACATAGAAAAGTGAATGTACCAATAGATGATGATAGCCCCCTTGTTCATTTTTCTAGGCGTCACCCCCAATGGGGTGAAATGTATGAGCTCCTATTGTATCATGCCTGCAACCTTTATTTTACAGAAAAAGAAATGAAATTTTTATCTTGATTTACAGTGCCTTATTTTCTTTTCGCACTTGTACTATTTTTACCTCTAGTTACTTTGTTCTGCTGTGCAAATGGAATTCATAAAGGCCTGTAGATAATGTTAGGAGAGACTTGTGAAATTGCTAGGGGAAATTCGACTCAACGGGCAAGAGCATTTGCCCGCCGCACTCCCACTGTGAATAGTGAGGAGGAACCAGTTGCTAGTATTGCACATTGATCAGACTGAGATATGGTACGAACTGATGAAATGATTGATCCGAACAATCTTTTTGTAAGTTTCAAGGCCGGTTGCTTTGTTCGCACTCATTAAACTGATTCACGAATCACCTAATACGGTTGCACCAAACACGAACGTACAATCAATGATGTTAAGATTCACACTCCAGTAGGAGTATATGATATTGTTATACTTTGTTTTCATTTTTGTTAAGAACTGCAAGTTTGTCTAAATGTCTGTTTCCAAATAGCTTCAAGAATTTGAACAAAAGACTCAGTATTTGGAGAAGAACACAGTTGGAGCTGTAAGCTCATAACTTCTTAAACTTATTAACTTGTCAGAATTATTCATCATTTAAATACTAACTTGAAGAAGACTAGACATTTTCCAGAATCCACCAGACAAACAGTACTCCCTCTATATTACATCAAGCTGGGAAGCAATACAACCATTTCACCAAGCAAGCATGGATAGCAGGACTGTACTATCAGTGTTGATGCTGGCTATGATGGTCTGTTTTGCGAATTCGGATTTCGCAGAAGACCAAAAAGAGTGCAAGGATCAGCTACTGAGCTTTTCTTCCTGCATACAATTTGTCAGTGGAGACGCGAAAGCTCCACCGCCAAGTTGTTGTGCCGAGTTGAGCAAAAATGCAGAGAAGTCCAAGCTTTGTCTGTGTATCCTCATTAAGGATCGGAATGAGGCAGGTCTTGGATTTAAGCTCAATGCGACTCTTGCTCTGAGCCTTCCGTCCATCTGCCACGCACCGCAAGTTGCTTCAAGATGCCCTGGTATGTTCAGATGATGTAAGTTTTAGCTATAGCGCTTCACATTGCTTCGATTTGATTGGTGATGTTTGTTATCTGTGACTGTGAGTAGGACTTCTGAATCTAGCTCCTAACTCACCGGAGGCTCAAATCTTCGAGGAATTTGGCAACTCCTCATCATTTGCCAACAGTGCTACGACATCTGCAGGTAGTTTTCAGATCCTTTGGCTGTAAAACAGTGCAAGCAGGCCGGTTTGTGCATATTGTGTTGGATTCTGCGTTTCTTTTGGCTTCTTCTTATGGAGTTTCAACTTTTAATGTTGTTTTCTTATGCTTTTAGACAGCATGCCAAGCTGTAGCAGCAAGTTGGGGGTTAAAGGAGTTCGACTAGCTGCTGCTCGTGGAGTTTTCGTGTGGATTCTGTTTGCTGTATGCATACGCAAGATGTAGGGAAAAAGCTCAGTTTGAGAAGCTACATACTTGTACATCTTTCTTGTGATAAATAAAGAACAACAGTTACATGAATGAGAAAGAGACAACATGGTAGAATCCATTTCCAATTGTAAAATGGATCCTAAACAAAAGAGCAAACAAACAACAAAATACATCTAATTTCACAGAATAAATCCAGTGGCATATACCGCGATAAATCTATGCTTCCAATCCATTTGTCGCTCACTTCCGTTTCAGTTTACACTAACAGACTTATCTATAGACCAGTCGAAGAATATTACTAAAGGAACAACTCTACTAGAATTCAATGTTGCATTGCATATGACCTCAAGCATTAGAATCAGGGCCAGCCGGTTTAGAGTTGAGAAGGGGCTGCAAGGCCTTGACAACTATTGTCATGTTTGGCCTAAAGTCTGCCTCGTACTGCACGCATAAAGCTGCAACCGCAGCCATCTGAGAACCAAATGTATAATTTGCAATGTTAGTTCTGTTTCTAGCAATCATGATGAAATAGTTGTATTAGTACTTATGACAGAATAGAGAGAGTTCTACCTTTGCAATAGCCTTAGGAGGGTAGTCATTATTTAGCTTGGGATCTACACATTGCTTCACTTTATCTTCACTCAATCTTGGAGTTGCCTGGAGAAATACGAAACAGATGTTCTTAGCAGCAGGTTAACCACAACACGGGACCAACACAGAAGAGAGACGATTCAGTATTAGAACTTACCCACGTAACAAGACTCTGCTGCCCTTTAGGCATTGTGTGATCTACCGGTTTTCTACCTGTCAATAGCTCTAAAAGAACGACTCCGAAACTGTAAACATCACTTTTCTGAGTAATCTGTCCTGTCATGGCGTACCTGATTCAATTTGAGTATAAACAATCAGTACATCCTGTTAACACCACAAAGTTTTACTCCTTGATAATACTATACATTGACTCACTCTGGGGCATGGTAGCCGAAGGTTCCAAGGACTCTAGTAGAATGCAAGCGAGCTGCTGTATCAGAGGACTGGTTTGTCAAGCTGAAATCAGCGATTTTGGCAAGAAAATCGTCGAACAGCAGTACATTGCTGGACCTTACATCACGATGGACAATAGAAGGCTGACATTTTTCGTGCAAATACTCAAGTCCTCTTGCCGCGCCATAAGCAATCTTCACTCTTTGACTCCATGTAAGAGCTGGACCTGGTTCTGCCCCCTGCACCCCCTTCCTACCTGTATAATATAGCATACACAAGTAAACATACAGGCGAACCAATTTATGATTCTACAATTTTCGTTCGCGAATTTGACATACCATGCAGGACGTCATGCAAAGAACCCATAGTGGCATACTCATACACCAAGATTCTGTTGTTCGCTTCCAGGCAATATCCGAGCAATCCCACAAAATGCTCATTCTTAAGCCTTGAAACCGTTGATAGCTGTATTCGACCACATTTTATGAGCAAAACTGAGTCTTTTTGTTTCAAATTTCTTTAAAACAGCTTAATTCTTACCTGAGCTGTAAAGTCTGAGTCATCGTCTTCTGGCGAACCTGTATCTAGCCTTTTGATTGCAGCTTCCTGGCCGCTGTTCAACTTTGCGAAAAACACGCGTCCATAAGAGCCTTCTCCAATTAAAGCTTTCGTTCCGAAATTACCAGTAACTCTATTCAGCTCGTCTAACGACAGGGCTGGAAGTTCAATAGGCAACACTTTCTTCGCCCCTCCACCTCTAGCCGCTGAAGTCCTTGGTGGCTCTCTTTCACTGCCTGAAATTCGAAACAAATTCAAAACCAACCATACATGCAATGTCTACAAATTAATCTTTGCAACACAAACACAAAGGAATTCGTATCCAATTCAAACTACATTAACTTAACATTCTACAAGACACATTTCAAACTAAACAGTTATCAGTTCTGAAAAAAATGTATCCATACTAGGCACAGGCGAAAGATAGGAGAGGTTTACTGATCACATACCTCCTCCGTTGCCACCGCCATATGGATTACCGGACTTAGGCGGGGCAGCATTATATTGGCTAGCCGGAGGATTGTACGCCTCCTCTTCTGCCCCTCCACAGCACATCATTGTTCAATTTCAATCCAAAAGGTCGGTCCGGAATGAGGCAGTATATGAAGCAGATTTACATACAACCAACAAAAACTCACAAATTTTGTCCTCAAAGACAATCAATGCCTACAAACAACAAGTCATTGAAACATTATTCCAAACATAATGTGATCAAATGTACCAAACATGATGGGATAAAAACCCAAAATCCCAGAAAAGATTATACCTGCAATGAGGACAAAATGATATGCAAACTGGATGAAGAAAATTAGGCTTTTTTTTCTTCTCAGTTTCTTGTTTCTTGTTTGGAGAAAATTAGGCAAATTTTGGCTTGTGATTTGAGTAGCGGGAAAGCCGGATGTGAGCCTTTTGTTTTGAACCATTAAAGCTTAATTAAGTGAGTATATATACAGAATAAATGTAGATTGAATTATCATGTTGATGTTGCATTGCACGTCTTGTAAGTTTCTTCACCTAATTATTATTCCATTCCACAAAATTCAATCACAATAATAATTTTCATAGACAGTCCATGATTATGTTAGAACAACGCCTGCATGATGGACAGCCAAGTTGACTCTGCCTACCTTCTTTACAAAATGTGTACAAGTTCGACTCGGGCATATGGTTTGGACACGTGTCACACAAGTTACACGACGAGTTAAATCAGTGTGATATTTAAAGAAAATTCGAACATGTTGTATGCGCATAGAAGCGGAGGGGAAATTACGGGGAGAGACCTTATGTAAAAGAAAACCTTCATTCTATGATTTTGTACCATTAGTTATTCCCCCGTTTTTGTTATTGAGTCCGAACTCGGGCTCGGCTTGGTTGAGCTCGAGCTCGAGCTCGAACATAGTATCAAAATACTCCGTTCGGCGAATTTGAAAACACTAATCCCAGCCTCTAAAAGAAAAGGAGACAAAGTAGGTCTCACTCCGCAACAGGATATGGGGGGAAATTACCGGCCGGTACATGGGTGGGATGAATTGCCCAAAAAAAGCAATTTGGACTGATTTATCGTGGACGAGACTGCACATTCACATGATAAATGTGCATGTACATATGCACATTTAAGTTTAGGATGTGCATCAACATATGCACATTTTGCTGCATATACAGTTTTACGAGAAAAACTTGGGAAAGACCACCTATTTGTGGTCTTTTCAAAAAGACCACTTAGGTAACATTGGCAATTCCAGCAACAACATAGCATCGACAACAACATAACATCACTTATAATAGTACTAACATTACCAAAAATCATTATACAGAACATCACTATAAAAATCACTCAG
This sequence comes from Plantago coronopus, assembly GCA_036897195.1. Taxonomy (NCBI): domain Eukaryota; kingdom Viridiplantae; phylum Streptophyta; class Magnoliopsida; order Lamiales; family Plantaginaceae; genus Plantago; species Plantago coronopus. Next base: position 9,884 of record JAYMSL010005532.1, read on the forward strand.
CTAATTTCAAAACAACAACATAACATCGACAATCATCAACCTAACATCACTTATAACAGAAATAACGTAGACAACATTACAAACAAAATAACCATTTTACAGAACCAACCTAACACCATATACATCA
>JAYMSL010005533.1:0-10009 GCA_036897195.1 Plantago coronopus
AACCCCAAATTTAAAAAGTCTCATTAACTAAGTCTTTATTATTTATTGTCAAAGCGCTTGTAGCCGAGTGGTGGTTAGCTGAGAGCCTGAGACATCCCTGATTCAAGAGGTCATGGGTTCGATCCCCGTAATGGGTGATTATTTCCTCTATATTGAGGCTTTGAGAACATTACGTTGATTATTACTTAGAAATTTGTAAAACTATTGTAATTGTAATATTATATCTCAAAAAAAAAAAGACAGAGATGAGAGAAGAAACTCATAAGCCTATTTTTCATGCAATTATTACTATTCTAAATTTCTAATCGTAAATATTCATCGGAAGAGAAGGGAGAGTCATGCTTCCAGGAGAATGAAAGGGCATTCCAAATATATATAATAAAAAAAAAAATTGTAGGGAATTAGGGTTAAGACCCGGTAGACTCGGTTATATCGGGTTCGTACCCGAACCCGGACCCTAATAATTTATTAAATAGGGTCTGGGTCGCGTACGTGTCTTAATATAATAGGGTAGGGTCTGGACCCCAACCCATCAGATATAAAAGGGTCGGGTCCGGATCTAAACCCTACCCATTGAGAACACTACCGCACCATACTTGAAAGTCTCGGAGTTATACTTCAGAGCTCGGGACTAATTAAGAACTTATGGGGAGAAGTTGCAACTACAATTGCATATCTCAACAAAATGTGTCCTATTTTTATTCTAATGTCCAAAATTCTAGAAGAGCAATGGAGAGGCACTTCTCCAAACTATTCCCTTCTTAAATCAATTGGTTACTTAGCTATGTTCATATTAGACAGATACTCTAGAGTTTAGAGCAATTAAATGTATGTTTCTGGGATAACCTAGATGAGTGCAGGGTTATAAACAGTTATGTTTTGAAGAAGACAATTAAACATTATCAGTGTGGATGTTACTCTTGATATGGAGATATCGTTTATTTGCACTGAGTGTAGCTGAAGACATAAATTGTTATGAGCCTATGGTGTATCAGTAGTTAATATCAAATTATCAGTTGTATGGATCAATGTATCAATATTGACGGATTTCAAATTTTTTATTCAATTCAATTGAGCGAAGAGTCAATACCTGAATTTGAAAACAAATTATCATACACATGTTGATCGAATTTATCAATAGTTAAAATTTTAATATATTAGTTATAAAAAAAATATTTCCAGTGGTAAAAGGAGATGAAGATCCGTTTTTACTTGATCAACTTAAAGAAAACCCGTATTTTTCAAACTGTTTGTAATCTTTTTATTATGGAGTCTTCTAAAATTTACTAAGTGTTGGCAAAGACCATTACTAGTGGGTTTTGTTTACGAAAAGACCACGTGTTTTGCTTCTGAATAACTGATTTAAGGTTGATTACATCAGTTATTTAAAATGATCAAATCACGTGGTCTTTTATTAAAAGACCACAAAGACCACCAGTAGTGATCTCTCCCAATTGTTTCTCTCAAAATTAATGTGATTGTGAATCCATTTAGTAATTAAATTAATATCCAAACACTTACATTGATTAGGCCCTGTTCTTGGGGTGGAGCATTGACATAGACTGCTCTCAGTTTGCATCTCTCGATCCAATTCTCCGACTCTTCATCGAACTAATATGCAAAAGTAAAATAATCAAGTTAAACCACGTTCTTCAAATCAAGTCTCGAACTAGAAAACTGTAGTTATTATTACATATATATGACAAGTTACCATCTGATCATTCGTAATATACTTGGTTGTAAGTCCAGGTCTTACTACTACAGCATCAATGAAAAAGTCTTCACCATCCAATAGATTACTTAGTGGTGGGTCAACAAACACTGAATTACGATACAAATTGTTAATATGTATGGATTCCAATGTTCAAACACTCTGAGAGATACTAATTAAATGATTTTTTTTTTTTGAAACAGCAAAATTTATTGATATAAGAATATGTACATGTATGGGTTAAGCATCAACTGCCTCACCCATATAGAAATTCACCAAAACCTCACACCCCTAGAAATTAAATGATTGAATGAAATCAAATTTCAATATTTATAAGTGAGGCAAGATAGAGAGAGATAGTACTCGATAAGGATATGGTAGAGTGAGGCAACAATACTTTATCTACACCCTCGACAAAGTTGAAACCTTGTTTACAAAGACTGCGCACCTGAAAGTTATAGAAAGGAAGATATGAACGAAATATTAATTACACCACAAATTGTCACAAAGCAAACCACGAGTACCAACCACAATCACCTATATATATAGATTACCTTAAATGCGACATAATAACTGGAATTATTGGTGAACTGCAAGGAACATGAAGTCTCCTTCCCCAAAACGACCCCATGGGCAATAATGCCTTGAAAAATAAATTCGAACTTAATTAATACTCAAACAAAGTCTAAAGATCTCAAATTATTAATGATATAAATGAAGAACAATAAACTACGCACGGTAGCACTAGATTTGAGATGCTTAATGCAATATCAGTAAATTAATTAGACAAACTATTGTGTTATACGGTGTAACTCACTAAAGTTTCATAAAGGGTAAATGGATTGAGAACACTATATATACCAACAAGATGGACATTTATTTTCGAAAATCCATTCATTAGAACTCCTAGGTTATGAGGGGAGGGAGGAAGTAGGTTTTATTATGAATGAAATTATTTATTCCCACTAAAAGAAAAGAAAAGAAAGTGTATTGAAACTGATAAATATAATTTAATTAATGATAAATTCAAGGATTGTAGTGTATCCGTGGTTGTTGTAATGTATCCGTGTTTTGTTGTAGTGTACTAGTTATTTTATGTTGTGTCAGTGATTGTTGAAGAGTATCAATGCTTGTTGTAGTGTATTAGTACTTTTTTTTTGAAACGGCAAAATTTTCATTAATTGGATAAGAGCATAAGAGATGCTCGGAATAAAATACAAGACAACACCAGATCTAACCGTGACTCAACCGATAACAATGAAAAATATCTGAACCCCTGAACCCGAATTCGCCTAAACCAACGTCCGAAAAGTTTACCAACACCAAGACCTGAACCCTCTACACCTGAACCAAGACCTGAAAAACTAAGTCAACACCCCTGAACCCGAACCTATACCTACAAAACACCTCGAACCCGAATTCGGCTAAACCGAACCCCGGAAACCAAGTCAAACCCAAGACCTGAAACCTACCTATACCAACAAACAGAGGGTTCGCCATCCTGAACCTCACCACCAATACCATCACCGAAGTCATTTCCTTTGCCTCTTCGTCAAAACCATCACCATCACCACCTCTACCTTTGTCACCCTACCACCACTACCTCTACCATCACTGCAACCATTACCAACATAAGCTCCACATGACTGGACAACCAGAACCTATACAGAACATCATTACTTAGTATAGTGTATTAGTGTTTGTTATGGTATCATTGGTTGTTGAGGAGTATCATTGCTTGTTATGGTACATTAGTGTTCGTTGTACAGTATTAATTTTCTATTAAATGTATTTGAGTTTGTTATGATGTATCAGTAATTGGGTCGGACCCCATTAATTTCCTTCCCCCCCCCCCCCTCCCCAACTTTGGTTTCCTCTAAAACCACCTGGAGATACGTACATATATAATACGTACGTACGTACGTGCGTACGTACATACATACATACATACATACATACATACATACATACATACATACATACATACATACATACATAAATACATACATACATACATACATACATACATACATAAATACATACATACATACATACATACATACATACATACATACATACATACATACATACATACATACATACATACAAGTAATATGCAGTTTGTCTTTTCGGTCATTCCTTTAGGTGGTCTCCTCCAAGACTAACTCAAATTTCAAGATGAGATTTTAGTTTAATATTAGTATATCTGAACGAGTTTTGTGTTAGACCGTCGATGGTTGGATTCATCCCATGTTGTGAAGGCAAAAACATTTGTGTTGATATAACCATAGTTGGTTTGAATTACAACATAAGGTGTGTTTAATTATAGATGTTGACACACAGTGTTAGCAGTTTACCCAAAATTCAACATGATTTGGTATTATACCACTCAAAAAGCAACACTTGCATTGCATGTATTCAATTAGCTCGCGTTCACCAGACTACATTCGAAACAACTACACAAATTGATTAGTATTTAGTAGTAGTACTAGCACTAGCATAGTACTAATAATCATCTTCTCTTCCCATGATAAATAAGAACCCAATAACTTATGGCGGAAGAAATATTTGTGAGAAATACTTACATGGGAGTTGAATTTCGGGAGGTTGAATTTCTAAAAGGTTGCTTGTCATCATCTCCATAGTTAATCCCCTCCGTATGTCAGTTGGAACAAATATGCTACGCCTGATCTTGGACTCCTTCATTTATTGACAGGAAGAAAGGAACTTAAATTATGCCTTCTCGACAACTATCAGTTATGAATATTTTGCTAATTACAAATTCATCATACTATTGAAGGTCGTTGGAAGTTAAAGTTAAGTTAACAAAGCTAAATTTCATGATAAACTATGGAAGTATCTATTTATCTTTTATAAACTTCTTTTCTCCATCTATATGTAGACCCGGCCAAACAGAATCAGAAATCGATAACCTAACCAAAATCAAACTTAAAAAGTACAGGTCTGGTTCCGGAGTTTGTTCCCGTTCATAGTTATTGTGGAACCGCCAGTAAACGGGACGGTTCCACGATCAGAAGAGTTGTTAATAACGCCATTAAATTTTTTAGTAACTAGATATATTTAATTTTAGTAACTAGATATATTAAGCCATGTGTACTATAAATAGAGCTTAACAACGGATAAATAGAACTCTATAAATAGAGTTGTTAATTCAACTCTATTTAACATTGATGCTCTATATGTAGAGATGTTAATCGCACTTCTATTATGAAATAGAGCTGCATTAATAGCTCTATCAATAAAGGCATAAAGTTGTCAACAACTTTATTTAAATTAATTAATAGAGATGTTAATAATAGCTCTTTTTTAAAAAAAAACTTCAAAAAAACCAATTTGGAACCGTCGGTTCTTCGGCTCAAAACTAGAACCATGCGGTTTCAGAAGTGAAATCGCTGGTTTCAATTCTAATTCAAACATTTCACTCAATGGAAGGACCTACCTAGGAACTATATGACATGCTTTCTGGTTGTTGCTTAACCTTCATTATCAGTTTTTACTCCCCGTTCAGTCAAATGCTTCATACTTTCTTTTTGTTGGTCTAATATAAAGTTTCTCATATTTTTAATTTGGAAATGTTGTGGTTCATACTTGTCCACGTAGTTTTTGAGAGTTGCGAGGATATAAAAACATCATCTATTGTACTTCGAGTGTCTAAGGTCTTGTTAGCTTGTGGAAGGAGTATATTGTTCTCCTAGCACAAGTTCACTTAGTCTAGGTTAGAATGGAGTAAGAGGGGGAGACAAAAATACAATGAGTTGTCTTTGAGTGATTGTAAATGTTCTTTCAAGAGTTTTTAGTGAATACACTAGAGCTAGTAAACGTTTGGGGAGTAGACGTAGGCATAATTGTGACCAAATTAATATAAAAGTCGTGTCTTTTAAATTTATGCACTGCATCATTCTACATTGTTATTGTGCTTCAAGTTTTTTAAAAACAAAAATCTTTACCTAGTTAATTTGCATATTTCGGAAGGATTAACTTCATCTAAATATTTTCACAAAACTTTGTATATTTCACATATATTCGTATAATTGTTTTTTAAACAAAGTCAAATGTTTTTTACAAAGACTTTTTTAACACCTAATTCACCACCTCCCCCTTCTCCTCTATTTCTTTTTACAAGTTCAAAGCTCAATATCATGTTCTTTTCAAAAAATATAATCGTGTAATTCCAATGGTTATTCAATAAGCTAGTATCTAAATCTCCTAAATCTATATTTGAAAAACAAATAATCACTTATTTTGATAATCGAATCGGTGATGTCTCAGCTTCCGTTAACAAAATTTCTACTTTCGATAATATAGGCTTGCGGATATGATAATAGTGAAGTATGTAATATGCACCATGACCAAAATATTGAAATTCAAATACTTACATGGAGATGAGCATGTGCAGAGGAGCTTTCGTTTGACCCGTCATTTAAAAGTAGAACATACACATAGACAACTCTCAATGTGCACATCTCGGTCCCTAGATTGTTGAACTAGTAATTTACAAGAAAAAAAGTTAATTTTACATTGCATACTATAAACCTAATTAGGCAACAGTCTATATAATATGTGGATCACATAAATTAATTACCATATCATTAGTTAAATCCTCTGAAGTACATTGGGGGTTGACTTTTATACTATAGATGTAGAGCTCATCACTGCATTCCCCAGATGGAACCTTCCGTGGGGGTACATGTGTTTCACTCACATTTGTTTCATCTAAATAAGGAAACAAATATTAGAAAAAAAATAGAAATTTATGTAAACTTTTGACTCTTGATTTTCCTCTCTTTAGGAATAGGAATAGGCAGACAAAATAATGATCCTGTTTCGGTAAAATTTTATTACTTTCAATTGACTCTTACTCCGTTCGTCCCACCAAAATTTACCAACTTTCCATTTCTGGATGTCCTACAAAACTTTACCCATTACCAAATAAGAAAGTTACCATACACATTAAAACATTATTTTAACATAAATACACTTCTTTATCACCACACATTTCTAAAAAGTAACCTACCCCACTTACTTTTTCATCTTTACCCCATTACTTTAACTTATTTTCTTAAACTGCGCGCAAATCATAACGGGTAATGTTTTGTGAAACGGAGGGAGTATCATTTTACTATTTTACTGGTTCAGACTTTGGAGTAGGAAGTTTAGTTCTGTGGTTGACGAAAAGCTAGGTTTAAGTCCAGCACTCTAGTTTTGACTTTGTTTCCTTGTATTGCTAATCTGCTTGTGTCGCTACGGTGTACTTCTTATACACATTCAGTTCAACTTTGTACTCACAAGTTTATAATACTAATAAAAAATTAGCCGATTCAATTAAAAAAAAAAAGTGAACATCCGAAAGGGTGGGCAACATACAAAAATACATCATTGTAGAATGTGGCAACATAACTACTCCTTCAACGCTTGGCACCTTATAAACTTGTACATTTGAATTCGAGCCTTTGGTCTGAAAGTTGGACGAAAATATTGATGTAAAATTAACTTTTGCTCAGAAAAGAATATGTAAACCGATCATATAAAAATTAGATAAGAATTATACCAGAACTCCAACATGATGATCCGATTTATTAGTCAACTGGATGTGGCACCTACTAACTTTCCCCAACACAACTTTTAATTGAGACATGCACATGAAGAAATCAGAATGTATATTGAACTAACAATATAATTAAATTTAATTTGCACATATCAATTGAAACTGAGCATCAAACTACAATTAAATACATGCACGATGTTGATAGTAACGCTACAAATGCATATGCACCTACACATGGACGAAGATACCATTTTGGGATTATTACATATACCCTTCTGGATCACAACTTATCATCCGAATCCCATTAGATGTAACAATTACACTTAAGTTCTAAATCTAAATTTTAATAAACAACAACAAACGCATCCCAGACTTACTATAATCGTGCTTTCAAACAAAAATGTTTTCATCTTACATAAAATGATATTTGATAAAATAAATAAATAAAAAAAAATTATAATAAACAAAAATGTTTTCATCTTACATAAAATGATATTTCATCTTACTAGTTTAATTTTCCGGACACAAAAATAATAATAATCTAAATTTTTTTTTTGTCCGGAAAATTAAAACAGTTACAAAAAAAAAAAAATCGATTTATTTCCGGACTGTCGGGGGGGGACCCCGGGCCCACTGACCTTCATTCATAATTTTTCTCCAGTTAGTTGGGCGTAGCATCCACCCTTAAAAAAGAGGAAAATAAAGAAAAGGAGGAGGAAGAAGAAGATGACCTTCATTAATGGAGGTTAAGTGTTTGGGAAGAGAAAGGTTGAAGAAGATGACTAAGGCTCTTTTTAGCAAAACTGGATGATAAGCCAGCTGGTAGCTGATAAGCTACTAATAAGCTACCTGATTACGTAACTGATAAGCTAGCTGATAAGTTTCCTGGTTTTAAATTAACTGTTTAGTGAATTAGCTGATAAGTTAGCTGGTATTTCATAAAATGACATTATTCTTAATTTTTATTTTTTCATAACTTTCTCATTCTATGTTTTATACTAATATATTCTCATTCTAAATTATAAATGTAGTATATTATCATCACTTAAAAATAAAATAAAAAAATTCATAATATCAAAGAGTATTGGATTAGTGTAGAGAAGGATAGTGTAGGAGTAGAATTATGATAGATTTATCTCTTCAAACAAAAGAATATATAATCTGAGATTGGGATTTTGTGATTTGGTATTACGGTTCCTCGGAGTGAAAATTTAGGGATGGGAGGAAATGAGTTGAAATTGTTAATTTTGGTTTTGGAGATGATAAGAAGAGTGGAATTGTCAAGTAATTTGGGATTTAATAATTGTTTCTTTTCAAATTTGACATTTGGGATGCGCCAGTATTTTCCCGGGAAGAATTTGTGGAAGAATTTGTGCTTTTATTATTTTGGAATTAATTAAATCAGGGTTATATCTGGAATAATAAAAGATATGAAGCTAGCTTATTAAATGTATCTGACTGGCCGCTTATTATAAAGGATAATATATTACTTTATTAACTTTGGCCGCATATAACTCTCAAATTATAAGGTTAAAATTTCTAATTGAATTATATACTGAAAATTTGGTATATAAAGTATTGTAATATAATTTTTAAAAATATTTTATCATTACAATTTAGGAATAATACGCAGTTAAAGTCGATAAAGTTTGACTGTAAAAAGTCAAAATGTATCATTTCACATGGAACGGAGGGAATATATCTTGAAAAATTAATTGTTACTACCAAATGTAATGACATTATTGAAAAAACAAGAAACTAAATATTTGAAAACAAAATGTGATAACATTATCTTCTACGTTTTATAGTATATTCTAGAAATTTATAGCTTACAATTGTTTGATTCCAATTATTTTAATATTTTTAGAACAAATTATACAGAATGAATATAAATTACTTTTTTCGTCCTCTCCGAAACTTCCCATTTTTCCATTTTGTATGTTTCATTTAAAGCATTCTATTTCCAGTTTTTGCGCATACTAATTATACTAATAACAATAAATATATTAAAAAGTAATAAACTTACTTATACTTTTCAATCCCACTAGAACTAAATATATTTACTTTTCAAATTCAATACCAATATTTTACTCAAAATTATTAATTTAATACTCTCTTATTTATTGAATGTAAAATCAAATGTGAAGCTTCAGATGGGATGGAAGAAATACATAATACAATACATGTTGCATATAGAAAATTACAAGATTGAATGAAATAAATACTACCTGAGACTCTTCTGAGAGTAGGATTTGATGAAAGATGTACAATCTACATGCATGTAGATACGTGTGTTGATATATAGGCGCAATAAACTTGGAATGGAACCATTAACCGGGGAGCAAGTTTTGGTAGCAAGTGATGACTTGAATTATCTAGAGTTCAGAAGAATACGATGTAAAGGAGTATATGATGAACGGAGGTCGTTCTACGTTGGTTCCTCCGGCAAATTTGGAGAATCAGGAGATGGTTACAATCTCATAACTCCTCTTTTACCAATACCCGGCGATCCTCAAAGGTATATATCATCATCATTCTATAGTACTCCCTTAATTTCAATAAAAATTTATTAAGTGTTTGGAAATACAATATATAAAATGTGTAGTATACTATACTCTCTCTATCCCATTAAAAGATTCTCACTCTTTTCATCCATTTGTTTCAGTGTGCCTTGTCCAATACTAGTCAATAGGGGATGGATCCCCCAGAGTTGGAGAGACGATCACAAGACC
>JAYMSL010005534.1:0-10008 GCA_036897195.1 Plantago coronopus
GAATTCTGGTTTCCGCATGTATCTTTATATTCAATAAGCATGATAATGATGTGTTCGTAGTAGAATTGACGCTTCTATTATGCATGCTACTGTTTCATAAAACATAGAAGCTATTTATTCATCCATCGTATGCTAGGGCTAGTAACATTGATTCGCTATCACTGCCACCTTTATCCTCTCATGACAAGTTCGTTTTCATATTGTTATTTGCTATTGCGTGTTCTTAGTCTGTTTACTTTTATGTTCGTCAACTGCTTGCGCTATCGGGGAAACCCACCAACTGTTTACTTGATTTCTAGTTAATTAGTGTCAATTAGCTCTAGCAATTGCAACTTTAGCTTAATTAATTCCTTGAGAGACCGACACTCGGGATTAGCTTACTCTACGTTATTTATAGTGTCTAGTCTGTTAGTCTTGGCTTGACAAATTTATTTGTTGGACAAAACGACGTCCATCAGTAAGGGTAAGCCTCAGGCTGCTAGCTCCCCCTGGGATATTCCTGAGTCTAGCAAAAATGCTGAATTGAGGGGGGACAATGCTAGACTGCCAAAGGCAAAACCCAACAAGAGTGGCAATGTGCTGAAAAATGATAAGAGCTCAAAAGGCTCATCCAAGGTCACTTAGTCAGACTGGGATTTCATTCCTGAAAATCTCAATGTGCACAGGCAGCACGAGAACGTCAGGCTGGCAAAGCCATCAGGCCAAAAGCCTAAGGATAACTCAGCCCGACAGACTGGAATGAAGCCTCAGGCTGACAAAGGCAAAGCAACTCAGGCTGCGAGACCTCATGGTCCTCAGGCTGGGAAGGAAGGAGTCAAGCAGGCTAAGAAGTCTCAATCTTCTGAAGCCAGTAAGGCTCAGCCTGACAAGAGGAAACCACAGTATACCCATGAAAATCCTCCACGTATTTTGACGCGTGATGTGGCTTTCACTTCCTCTGTACTTGTTTCAACCTGTGCTCCGAAGGCTCAGCCTAAGAAGCAAGGAACTGGTAAGGCTAGCACCAAAAAGATTGGTGTCAAGCTGATGTGGGTTCCACAGGTGTTATCCTCAAGCTAGGACCCAGTCACACTGTGGGTGCCTAGTTGCTCTAACATTGAAATATTTTTCAGGAGGATGACAATGCTGCACGCCAAGGGAAGTGGTTCTTTGACAGCAGATGCACAACACACATGACTAGAGACAAGAGTTTGCTGAGTAATTACCAATTCAAGAAAAGCCCCAAGACAAGAGTTCTTTGTTCTGATGTTGAGGTCTGCCTTGTAGGCCAAGGAAACATCTGTGAGCAGAGTTGGCTCTGGCACAAAAGATTTGGTCATCTCAACTTTAAGTCAATGAAGTCTTTGATGAAGCAAGAAATGGTGACCGGCGTCCCCCACCTGAATTTCAGACAAGATAGCATGTGTGGCTCTTGTCAAAAGGGGAAGTAAGCTAAGAATGCCTTCAGGACCAAGGCTAATCAATCAACTGATGAAATACTCCAACTCTTGCATATGGATCTCTTTGAGTCATCCAAGTTGAGTATAGGAGGTTGTAAGTATGGTCTTGTTGTGATTGATGATTTCTCTAGATTCACCTGGGTTTTATTTATCAGGACAAAAGATCAAACAAGAGATCATTTGATCAAGCTGATTTTCAAGGTGGAATTGGAAAGTGCCAAGAAAGTGAAAATGATCAGGTAAGACCGAGGGACTGAATTCTTGAATCAGGGTATGAAAGAATTTTGTGAAGGAAAAGGGATCAGGCACCAAACATCAGCTGCTAGAACTCCACAACAAAATGGTGTTGCTGAGAGAAAGAATAGAACTCTGAAAGAAGCTGCACGATCAATGCTAGCTGAATCAACCCTAGCTCAGCATCACACACATATTTCACAGGAAGCTCTTTGCAAAACAGGCTGATTGAATCAGGTTGTTAGATTATTCCGCTGCACTCTATCTCTAATTGGGAGTTCTACACTATTTGCAGTGTACTTTGCGATTAGTTTTAAAAGTCTATTCAACCCCCCCTCCCCTCTAGACTTTTACCCCCACTCTGAGGGACCAACACTCATTATATCGAGCTATATAATCATTAATAAAACGAACAAGCTGGGCATCATCCAGCCCTTCATCACCATGTGCTATCCGATTTCTAATGTACCAAATACTCCATGCCAAACAGAACACTTTTGCGGCTAACTGCGGCTTGGATAACTTTTGTCGTATTCAATCCAATCCACAATTGTTGCACATCCACGATTGACCGCTAGTTGTGGTAATCCCGCTAAAGCCCCCACCAACCTAGTAAACGGAAATTCCTGGAAAATATGAAAATTAGTCTCCTGACCAGACTTACATACCAGACACATAGTATCAACATCTAGATGCCTCCTGTCTAAATTGGCAAACACACGAAGAAAATTTTCATCATTCGCCATGCAAAACCTTGCACTTTACTTGGCAAAGACAATTTCTAAATAAAATACCAATTTTCCACAGCCCTGTTTGAACTTGTACTTGCTGACAGGCGATCTCTGGATTCACGTTTAAGGCGCCTACAAAGGTGATAGGTTGAATCTGCTGAATAATATTCGCATCTTCATCCCAAAACACGGTATCTAGCAAATTTCAATTCCAACTTTTACCATCACCCTCTATAAAATTTGAAACCTAGATACTACCCAAGCTGTAGAGGTCAGGACTATAAAATTTGAAACTGAGATACTACCCAAGATGAAGAGGCCAGGACTATAAAATTTGAAACCGAGATACTACCCAAGCTGTAGTGGTCGAGAGTAATAGTCTTTAACGTAGTTTTCCTAGGAACCCAGTTATCTCCCCAAACATCAATTTTCGTCCCATTGTCCACTCTCCATCGAGAACCAGCCTTAACTAATTTGAGGGCCCATAAGACTTTTCCAAGTGTATGAAGTGGAAGGATTAGCCCTGGCTCCATCAGTATCAGGGAACTTAGCCTTCAAGATCCTGCTAAGTAGGGAATTTGGGTTTTGATGAATGCGCCAAACTTGTTTACCGAACATTGCAGTATTAGAAGAACTCAAATCCCTGAATCACATACCACCATCCCGCTTACTATCCCACAAAGAATCACAATTGAGCCAATAAATTTTATCAGTATTATTGCTACCCTACCAAAATCTAGCAGTAATTGAATAAATTTCATTAAGTAGATATTCAGAAGTTTAAAACAGCTCATAACGTACATAGGAATAGTTTAAATCTCTGCTTTAATCATAACTTCCTTATCAACATTAGATAAATTATTTTCACCGAACCCCTGAGTTTTAGCCTAGACTCTTTCCCCAGCCAACTAAAAACTTTTCTTTTAAATCTATCCATTTCAGTAAGTAACCTTAAAATTATATTTAAGTCAAACATTTTGACTAAATTTGTGCATCTAGTGAATATTTGTCCATGAATATAATCTCCTCATGCTCAGTCAAGTCAATATATAACAAACCGTCAAACACCAAAGGTTCTGTTGGTTTGAGTCTTTGAGATAACAATTTTGACAAGGTTAATTACTAGAAATAGGAATTAAGGACGGTCAATTGCAATTACAAAATGTAATGTGAAAATAAATTAGCAAGATTAATTAAAACGATAGTAACAGTAAATATTTCAAATAGATAAAAATTACTCCTACATAGACACTCCATTGTTCTTATCATCATAATTTGAGTGACTCAGTTAAATCTTTTACCCAGTAGGAATTAGCTAACACAACTCATTAGCTATTTTTACAGTGTATACCTTAATTTCTTCTGACATTGGCAACATGATATTTCATGGAATTATTGACATATTTTCGACAATTACAGGTTTGATTTAGCTATGTTGCTTCTTTGTACAGTTTCGTTTACTTTGATCATTTTATTTTAACAAGCAAAAGATCGAGTGACTCGAACTTACCAATATTTCTAATATTCTCAATCTGTAGCCTGTGTGGTATCACTTGCTCTATTTCTGTATCCAACACGGTCAGTAACTTCTCCCTAGCTGATTTTGTCATGCATTTGTGCTATTGATTCATCGAACAATCGAATTAACTCGTATGTATTTAATTCATATATATATGGCAGATCACATGGCTTTTGGATATGCTCAGATGAAAGGGTTTGGGAGGTGCAGGAAGTGCAACCCTATGCTTACTGGATTACCAGTGTGGCTTGTTTGACGTCGGGCTGTAATGCACTGGCAGCCATATGTGAAGCACCTGGCGTTCTGGAATTCCACACTTATGCCCTCATGATAGTCAGTTGGATTGGGTGGGGTTTCCAAGTACGTTACCTGTTGAAGCTCAATGTACGTTATTCATTGTTATCACTTGAATACGGTTTTGGATTGCCCTTTTTAATTCATACTCCTCCGTTTCCAAAAAGACCACTTATAAGTGGACTTTTCCAACAATTAGTACTTTAGTAGTATTAGAAGAGAGCAATTTTCATGTCATCTATATCTAACACACTACATTTAATCACTTGATGCGCCAGGAGAATGTCGGGACTATAACTGTTTTTTCGGAAACTGCACTGCTAGTACTCATGTGTATAATGGGTATCGTGATTCCTAAGTATATGGATATTCTAATACTTCCATTTGGAATTGGGATGTACACTTCTCCTCTCCCCTCACTGGTAAGAATCCTAACTTTTTGAATTTGTATCGGTTCAGTATGACTGTAATAATTTTCCTTTTAAATTATAACGGAATCCACGACTTATTTGTTAAAGGTAAAGAATTTTACAACTCTTTTTTAGTGTCTACATGAGGTATATTAAACATTGTATCTGGATGCAATCTTGAAAAGTACTACTGTTATTTTCTATACACACGAAAATGGTGTATAAAACATTCATATATAAGTTTAAAAACTCCCTAATACTAGTTCAAAACATCTTAGAGGTGCATAAAAACTGTCTTTTCAAAATTTTTTTAGCTTATATCTAAATGTTTCGCTTTTCATGTATCTCACCTGACTGCATGTTTAATTAATCAGATAGAAGCATACCGAAAGCGTAGCACAAAAGAGTTGCCGGTTGGATTATGGACACTATATTTCTTAAATGCAGTTGTATGGTTTGCATTTGTGTATCTTTATAAACCTGCATACAACCGCAACGTTGCTGTAAGTCCTCATTAACACAATTTACATTAATCAGTCCGGGTCAATTTCTTCCTCCTACTTTTTTTTATTTTTGAGAATTTTATTAAAATTATTTTGAGCATTTTAAAAATACTGTTAAATTTTTAAGAGTTTTTACAGTTTACACCAAAACCTTGATTTTTGGTAATGGTCACTCGAACCTTTTGAACTTTTGACAATTTACACTCAGGTTGAACAAACGTTAACAATTTGGGTTTATGTTAGAATATGAGAGGAGAATGACAGAGTTTATTTTGATGTGTAGAATGAACATACAAGATGAGGTATTCATACAAGGGATAGAAGATCTACGGCCTGAGTGGCCAAGGTTTTGCTAACAGAGTTTGGTGTGTTAGCTAACAGATGAATAGTGAACAGAGTGTTAGTAGAGAGTTTAGAAAAGTGTTTGGATAAGAGTTAGTGTTTAGTAGGTTTTAGTAGAGAATATTATAGGGGTGTAAGAGATGTGTAAGAGAGGTGTAAGAGGTGGGGTATGTGTTTAAGAGAGATAAGTGTGGGGTATGTGGGGTATGTGTAAGAGATGTGTAGGGAATATTATAAGGATAACATGGCACGAAAACCGAACGTGTTAAGGCCTTAACACAAGGCTTGGCCACTCAGTTTTTTCGTTTGTAAACTCTATTAAGCCCCCTTAACAGAGCACGAAAACGTTGGCCACTCAGGCCACTATAAAGTCTATCCACAAACTAACTAATAGCATTAGAATTGTAGTTAGACAAGTACAAGCATGAGATAAGACTCATCTCTAGTAACAACTCTAACAAGATACAAACTCATGTACATTTATCTCTAACAGTTTATTTATAGCCTATAAACATTCCTCAATTTTCGAGAGTCGAGCTGAAATGCAATTAAAAGTTGTTTGTATGATATTTGTTGTGTTGCCTAGCCTCATCATCTTTGATTACTAACTGGTACAATAGGTTTAATTTAGTGTCGATTGCCAAAAATTCAAAAGGATTATCGATTATAAAGAAAAAAGATTTAATTTTGAAATTATACTTGTTCAACCACTATATAATCCACATTACTTTTTTTTTCCCCTTGTTCATGCAGATTATTAGTGCAAGCGGCATTATCTTGAGTTTTGTCCAGCTCATTGTATGTCTTGTCCTTCTTCTCAAGTTTCCGAGTACAGGTATTGTTTTATTTCATTTTCACCCATTCTATAAGACTTGGACTAGACCGACTAATGATCGCATCAAATTTCATTAAAATATTATAATTCTTATGTAAATGTATTTTTTCATATAATATACAAAGCAAACACTTTAAATCTTGACTACTTTTGTTTTTAAATTAAACAATCAAACATTACCTTTTTTTTAGAATCGGCAAAGTAACCATCAATATTCTTAATATTTACACATTGAAATAATCACTGTGAAATATGCACTTGGTCTCCTCGTGTGAAATTTATAAATGTAATGTTATATTGTAGTTAATAGAAATGCACGCTTATATACACATAGTAGTTTTGTGATTTTTAACAGATGATAGGATTAAGTTCACTAAAAATTGATGAGTGATTATTGAAAAGGGTTGTATATACAAATTTTGCTCCGCAAACTACAATCTACCTCTTTTTTATTGTATAATAGTATAGATAATGATTATCCATTCTTCGAAATAAACGGTCTCCAAAAAGTATTACTCCTCTGTGATAAGTTGAGACATTTCAAATCCAAGAGGTCATGGATGATTATATTCTCAAAATTGGTGATTATTTCCTTTATATTAAGATTTGGTAAGTATTTAATTATTATTGATTAGATATTTGAACGATTGTAATTGTAATAGTATATTTTTAAAAAAATAATATATTCCTCAACACTCATTACATTATTTTGTCGAACCATCATTATATCATTAGCTTTGAAAATTTCAGTTTATGCTACATAACCTCTAATCCTCTAATGGCCTTCTACAGTACACAGAGTACTAATATATTTTTAAAAAAAAATCTTCTTTCACAAATATTGTACAGGTAACGAAGACGTACAGAATCGGGTGGTACCGGTAGATGGATCTGAAGGGATAGAGTTCAATCCGAACGCTTCAAATATCAGTTTAAAAGTTTAACAGTGGACAAAACTCTACCCGTTTCCAAGCCTGGAGAATTCTACCGCTCCACTGGCTAACGGCCATTGATTTATAATCTATCATCTTTATCAGACACGTCTACCTTTATAACTTAACATTCACTCATTTCGTGTGTATAATTAATATTTTCAGTTATACTCTATCTAGCCGTTGAATTATATCTTAAATTATTTGTAAATATCAAGAAAAAAAAGATGGACACGTGTATATAATAAGTAGAAACAAAAGACCTAATAACAAAAATAAAATGCGAATTTCATTAGAATTAGAACTTAACAAGAAACCTAGCAACATTTTATGATATCGATTGATGAGTATATAAAATGAGAACATTCATTTTGTGATATATAGTGTGACACCTCTCACTTCAGAATATATCTAAAAACAACATTATTCAAAATTCAAACTTTTTAACTAAACTTATCATTCTCCCAAAACAAAGAGTATATAAAAAATAATTTAAAATTCGAACATATATACTAAATTTGCCATTCTCCCAAAACAAAGATAAGAAAACCAAAAAATAAAAAACGTTGCGCAATCTAGACTCTAGAGTGAATATATGGCCATGAATAATTGAATATAGTATAGTCTCCCCATGCTCAGTCAATTAACAAACACACAGGTTCGGTTGGTTTTGATAACAATTTTGACAAGGTTAAATACTAAAAATAGGAGTTAAAACGAAAGTAATAGTAAATATTTTTAATAGATAAAAATTACTCCTACATTTTTTTCAGAGATATACTATTACAATTACTAGAAATTACGTAACACGCGTAGCGTGTTTTGCAAATCTCTCTCAGGATTTTCTCCTAATATGACTTAAGTGTTCTCCAAACTATATGCGTATAACATATTGACATTAACTTAATGATGATAAAATAAAGTTAAAGGGTGAATTCTTGATAGAGAGAGTGATAGTACCTTTGCTTGCATATTTTGGTTTGAAGAAAGTGGGAAAAACTCATAGTAGTAGATAGAATTAGGCACGCTAGCTTACACCAAATATAGAACTAATTAAACAAATTACATATCTTCATTTTTTAGAATAATAATAAAACAGCTCCCATTAATCATCAGGATTTTCTAAACTAAGATCCCCCATTCTCCGGTTCATAAGTCTTAGCGAAAAGATGTGCTAATTAAGTTTGGTCTCCTCTATAATACCACCAGTAGGTAAAAGTGACAAGGATGAAACTTGCAGTTGCCATCCACAGGGCGGCATTCACCTTCAAATTCGACCTTCTTCTAGTTCAGTTCATTTGCTACCTGGGCTGCCAAGTAGCATTTTGAAGATGAGGGATTGGTTTCTGTCTCCACGCTAGCACAGTGGCGGAACGTCGAACTAAATGAAACAGATTGAAAATTAAAACACAAACTCTTAAGTTCTTCAATTATACTACCAAAAAACAGAAGGTAAACAGGCAGTATTTGCCTGCATACTCAATAACATGCCAGTTATCACCTTCGAAAATCACACAAGAATTGCGTTGCTCCAAAGCCAAATAATTAAATAAACCCCAACACGTATAGCCAAGCACTTAGAAACTGCATGACACTGTATGAACGAGAATCTGCGACAACACCAAGCCAACACGTCCCCAGAAGAAGATTGGGCTACAAGCTTACAACACCTGTTGTCCCACCTGTACTCAGCTTCCTTGAAGCATCGAAGTTCAGCTTAATGATCACCGAACCAAGCCTCTTCCACTATTGTATCTCCTCCGGTGGTCTAGGAACGCACAATAGTAACATACACATCATAGTCAAATCACAAAGAATTGCACCACAAGATACATGTTAGAAGTAGAGACAAAGACGTGTCTTATCAATTGAATGTGATAAATCAACGAACCAGGTGTAATGATATGAGTTTATTGATTTGATAAAATCACGAACATGTACTAATAATTAAAATAAAACAATAAGTACCGATGATACATGAGAGCCTTTCTGGTTATGCGATCGGATCATCTTCAACTTTTCCGCAAAAGTAGGAACCACTTATGTATCTTCTGCAGTTTGTACATCATTTTCACCTTCCTAGTTGACAGCAACAGCTTATTACTAAAACACCATGAAAAAGCTGAAAAAGCTGAAACCACTGAATTGTACACGGATTATAGATTATTACTACTTCATATTGATTATAAGTTAGTTAGCTACTTCAAAATGGTAATTGCAAAACAACAAAGGCGGTGTGAAGTGTCAAAGGCAATATTTCTACAAGCAAGCATCTTCTCAGGCTCAATATTTGTATAAAATAATTCACTCGACAAAATCTTTATTTTATCATTTCCCAATAACTTCTGGGCATCCCCAACCAATTGCTTAGCCTTGTGGAAGGAAGCCTTCATAAATGACACGGCCTGAACACAGGAAGAAAGTGAGCAGAATATGATAAAGAGATGGACTACTGAACCTACATAAAGCACGAACTCCTAGATTGGATCAGGCCTAGAATTGAAGTTTTTGTTAAGTAAATGAAATTGGACACAATCCTTACACTCTAAGTAGAAACCTGCTACAGATAAAATTGAAATAGTTACCTCTCATGCTTCGTAGAAATTTTACTCAGCAGCTAAGCCATCCTTAAACTTAGCTTTGCACACGTTAATTAAGCAACATCCAGCGATTCATCATTCTGCTACAAAATAAGTTTAAGTTTGCAAAAACCTGCAGAACAACGCAACCTTCAGAACCCCCTTCTTCTTTGATGATGCTAAAGATCTT
>JAYMSL010005535.1:0-10007 GCA_036897195.1 Plantago coronopus
CAGAGCAAGAAGACAGAAGGAGAGAAGGGGTCAAAGAAAACAAGAAGCAAAAGAGAAGCCGAAAAGAAAAGACAACAAAGAAGAAAAAGAGAAAGAAAGTCCCATTCGATGTAATCAAAAATAAAATAGAACAAAAAGAAAAAGGCTAAAAAAATAATAAATAGAGGAACAAAAGATTCTAGAGTTTCATTAAAAAAACGACTTCCTTTCTTCCATACTTGTTTGCCTGCCTCTGTCTTTTATTCCTAGCTTTCTCATTCGATCTCTCAACCTCCTCGAACCCTCTTTTCCTTTTATCTTGCTTCTTCTCCCAGCTTTCTTCTTGCCGAGAGCGGTCTCCTTCTTTTCTCTTGCGTGCTCTTTCGACTCCGCGAACATCCCACAACTTCCTCTTCTGTCTTCGACCTAGGGGTAGAGCCTACGCCCTCTTTTTTGTTGTCGTACATTTCTCCCTGCTCTCCCAGAAAAACAAGAAAAACAAAGGTTACAGAAGAAAGAAATAGATTTACAGAATAACCAGAAACAAAAAAACATAAAAACGAGACGAAGCAGAAAGAAAAAGAAGATAAAAGAATAAAAGAAGAGAGAAAGAAGAAGAGGAAAACAAATAGATTACAAAAAGAGCACGAAGGAAAAAAAGAGAGAAAGAATAGAAAGAAGAGAGAGAGAGAAAACAAAGGAAAGAAGGTTCGAACAGAGAGCAAAAAAGATAGAAGAACCAGAACGCGCGAGGACGAGTGAAAAAGAGAGAAGAGAAGGTTCCAAAAGAAAGAACAAAACAAAAACAGAAAGAATCAAAAAGAAAAGAAATAAAGAAGAAATAGAAAAAACAAACAAAAGAAAGGGAAAAATAAGAAGAAGAAGACAACAAACACAAAGAATACCGAAAGAATCAAAAAAAGAAGAGACTCGAAAAAGAAAACCTAGTAAGAAACATGTAAAGACATTCCCTAAAGAACAAGAAAGCAAGAGAAAGAACAAAGAAAAGAAGTGGTTCTAGAAAAAACTAGGAAGAGAGAAAGAGAAAGAACAAAAAAAGAAAACAAGAGAAAGAAGACCAAAAAGAAAAAGCACAAAGAAAAAAAGAAAAGAAGAAGAACAACAAAGGCAAAGGGAAAAAAGAAAAAGGGGAAAAGAGAGAAGACAGAGAAAAGAAAGAAGAAAGAGGAGAAAGAAAAAACAGAAGGGTCTCAAAGAAAGAATTAAAACAACAAAAAAGAGAAGCCCAAGAAAAATAAATAAAAGAAAGAAGAATCGAAGGCAAAAGAAAAAAAGAAGAACAAGAAAGGCGAAAAAAAAACAAGAAAGAAAGAAAAGGAGTCCAAAAAGAAAAAAAACAAGAGAAAGAAAAGGAGTCCAAAAAGAAAAAACAGAAAGAAAAAGCACAAAGAAAAAAGAGACAAGAAAAGGAGTCCAAAGAAAGAAGAGAAAAGAAGAAGAACAACAAAGGGAAATAAGAAAGAAGGGAAAAGAAAGAAAGAAGACAGAGAAAAGAAAGAGGAGACAGAAGAAAAAGAAGGTTCTCAAAGAAAGAATTAAAACAACAAGAAAGAGAAGAGCAAGAAAACGAAGAATTTTTGTGCGAAAAATCGAGTGAATATTCTCGTAGTGAAAGACACCGGTTACAATAACTAAAATCCACGGGTTCGAGCTAAATAGAGAAGAGATAGAGAAAAGAGAGTAAAGACAAGATACAGATTATATGAACAAGACATAACAAAAAAAACAAAGATAACAAAGAGAGAAGAGATTAGAGGAGAGAGAAAAGGAAAAAACACGGAAAAAGAAAAGAAAAATCGGAGTCAAAAGAAGAAACAAGAAGAATTAAAAGAAGAAGAGACAAGAGAAGAACAGGAAAAAAGAGGAGAAAGAACAAAAAGAGCAAGAGAAAGAAAAGCAGAAAAGAGTCTCAAAGAAAGAAAGATATCCAAAGTCTAGAAGAAAAGAAACAAGGAAAAAAAAGAGAAAAGATAGAAGAGAAGAGATAGAATAGAAAAGAACAAGCAAAAGACAGAGTAGCCTAAGCCACTTAGGCGCCTAAGACAAGTCCCCATTCAGAAAAGAAAACAACCAATTCTTAAGTTTAAAAAACAACATCTATAGAGTATAGAGAAGTAAATCCCGGAGAACGAAACAATTAACACAGCAAAACCTAAGTGATAAACACATCACATAGGTTATTCAGTAACAAAAATGAAAGCAAACAAGATTTTATATAAGACTAAGGAACACAACGAAGAAAACAAAACAATAAAAGACATCATTTCTTGAGTTAGTAAACAAATAGAAAACATTTCTCCCATTCTTAAAAGAATGGCTACAATTACTAAACAATGAAAAATAGTTCTCCAATAACAAAGAAAATAATGCAAGAGAGGCGAGAAGAGTCGACAAGAGAAGAAGACAAATAGACAAAGACAACAAGTAGCTCACGCAGGCCTGCGGTTGCTATGCAGGAAGATTGGTCCTTGGCCTCTTAACAAACCTTACATGAAAAAAAAACACAAACAAAGTAAACGAAAAAAAACTAAGGAATAAAGATTCCAACAGATTGGAAAGAGCTACACAAAAAGAGTAGACGACTTAGAAAACTTTTCTACGAGAAATGCCCCTGAGGCTACAACTCATTCATACAAAGAAAGGAGAAAAGCAGTCTTCTAATCGTAAGGTTTACAAACAAACCCGGAGGCAACAAAAAAAGATAAAAACAGCAAAGCCTTGCCAAGGACTGCAAAGAAAAGAAATCCTGATTATACAAGCCAAGCATTTCCAAGCGTAATTAATGAAAACAAGAGAAAGAGGCTTCCATACAAACAAGAAATACGCTTACGCTCTACCAAAGAAAAAAAAGAAAAAAACGAGAAGAGAAGAAATAGGAGAAATAGAAATGAGATGAGAAAGAGGAATCAGACAAAGAAAAAGAAGAATAAGAAGTTCCAACAAACAAGAGCGGCAGCGAATAAGGCCCTTCGGCTTACTCTCCACGAAAAATAAAAAAACAAAGAAAAAAGAACGAGAACTCAGAGAAGACAAATTACAGAAATAAGAGAAAAAAGAATAATAAAGAAGAAAAAGAAGAATAGCTAAGAAGAGAAAAGACAACCCTTTGGATTACGTTCTCCTAAAAACACCAAAAATAACGCCTAACTAAGCTAACTTAGGAAAGAGAAAAAAGAACAAGATAATAAAGAGAACTAAAGAGATTGATTAGAACGAAAGAGGAAGAGAGCCTCCAGCTTACTCTATCCCAAATTAAAAAAACATACTAAAAAACTCTAGAAAAGCAAAAGAAAAGACAAGATTTTAAGAAATAGAACAAAAGGAATGAAACACCGACACAGAAGAAAGGCCTTCGCCTTACTCTCCAACAACAAAAACAGGTCGAACTTAGCACAAGACAAAGATTAGCACAGGAAATAGAAAGAACAGAGTCAAATGATTGACACAGAGAAACCAGCCCTTACTCTCTGCAAACGAAACAGATAGATCGGACTTCTAAAAACCTTAAGAATAAAGACAAAAAAGTATAAGGAACAAAAAAATACATAAAATAGAAAATAGAAAAGATTAGAGAAGAAAGAGAAAGAAAGCAAATAGAAGAGAGAAAAGATACAGATTACAGAAAAAAAAGTGATTAGAGAAAGAAAGAAGAAAAAACAGAGAAGGAAAAGAAAAAAACAAGAGAAAAAGAAAGAAAGAAGGTTCCTAAAAAAGGAAAAGAAAGCACCAAAACCAGAGGCCGAAGACCAGAAAGAAGAAAAAGAACCTCAGTCTTACCAAAAATAACAGAAAAAGTTCTCCGAAAGAGAAGAATAAGAGAAAAAAGAAAGTGAACAACGAAAAAAGCAAAAAAGACAGAGAAAATCTAAAACAAGCAAAAGAAATAGAGAAGGTGATCCAAGAAAGAAAACAAGGAGAACAAAAAAGAAAAAAAGAAAGAAAAATGCAAAGACATTCCAAAAATAACAAAAAATAAAAGAATTTAAGAAAGAACAAAGAATAGAGAAAAGTAGAAAGAGAAAACAAGAACAAAAATTGGAAGAAGACAACAAAAAAGAAAAATAAATTAAGAAAAGAAAAAATTACAAAGAGAAAAAAGTAAAAAAAACAAGAAGAAAGCAGGAAACAAAAGAATAGAAAGAAAAGATAGAAAAAGAGAAAGTAAAAAGAGTAAGAAAGAAAAGATAGAAAAAGAGTAAGTAAAAAAAGTAAGAAAGAAACCTGCAAGAAGAACAGAGCAAACCAATATATAGATAAAAAAGCAAAAAGAGAAAGAAGTCCATCTTAAAAATGACCAAATATAGAAAACTTCGCCCAAGAAGAAAATCATGACAAGAAAGTCAAACAATAAAAAACCTTGCACTAGGAAGACCACAAGCAAATGACACAACTCTCATACAAACCTAAAAAGCTAGGAAGAAAAAAGCGCGGCAACCCCAGTCCAAAGAAGAACAAGGGAACAACCTCCATGTTAACAAACAAACTTCTATAGACTAGAAAAATAGTCATTTATACCCAATAGCCAAATCCTAGCAAACAAAGAAACTCTCGAGCCAAAAAAACTAAAAATTAAAAAAGAGGGAAAGAAGAGGTATAATACAAAAGAAGAAAGGAAAGAAGATATCGTAACAAGAGAGAAACCCCGAAAAGAGAAAGAACAACTTCCAAGCATGAACAAGAGAAAAAAAAGAAATGAGAAAAGAAAGAATTCCATAAGAAAGAACGCATAAAAAGAAAGAGCACAAGAAAGTTTCCTCAGAAGACCACCAGAGGCCAAAGCAGAATAAAGAGATCCAACCCAAAAATAGAATAGGAAAAAAGACAAACAGAAGAAACAGTTGCAGAAGAACGAAGCCCAGAAGAAGAAGGAGTGCTTGCAAAAGAAAAAGAAACTTGTCCAAAAAGAGAAAAAAAAAGAAGAGGAAACGAAAAGAACAGAAAGGAGGACAACCCCTCTCTCAAAGCTTGGACAAATAAAAGTAAAACAACAAAGAAAAAAAGAATCAAAAAGAACAGAAAGAACGCGAGGAAAGAAGAAGAAAGAAAAAGAAGGAGAAAAAGAAAGAATCAGAAAACAAACAAAGAAAATAAAACAAAGAACAACAAGACAAAAAGAGAGAAGGAGTCAGAGAGAACAAGAAATCGAAGAAAGTAGAAAGAGGAAAAAAGCATAAAGAAGAAAAAAGAAGAAGACCGAAAAGAAAACAAAAAAGAAAAGACAACAAAAAAGAATACAAGAACACAGGCAAAGAAGAAGAAGAAGAAAGTCCCATTCGATGCCTTGTAAAAAATATATATAACAAAAAAAGAAAGTCTAAAAAATAGTACAAGAACAAAGGACTGTAAAGTTTCATTTAAAAAGCGACTTCTTTTACGCTTTCTATACTTGTTTTCCTATGTCTATCTCTGTCTTTTCGTCTCTCTATTCCTATCGCTCTCATGCGAGCACAACCTCCTCTCTTTCTCTCACCTTCTTTCTGAAACCTTCGCTCTTGCTTCCTACTTCTGCCAGCTTTCTTTTTGCCGAGAGCGGTTTCCTTCTTTCAGAACCCTCTCCCTCGCTCTCTCCGCAGCTCTTTCTCTTATTCTCTCTTGCGTGCTCTTTCGACTTTGGGGTCTCTGGAACTTTCCACAAATTCCTCGCCGACCTAGGAGTGAAGCCTTTAGCCCTCTCTATCTCATCCTACCTAGCGGACTCCTTGCAACCTTACCCCTCCTCTTTTTGTTGTCGTCCATTTAGCCCTGTTCTCCCAGAAAGGAAACAAGATTTCAGAACAAGAAAAAAAGAAAAAGACAGAGAAAGAAAAAAGAGAAGAAAGAACAGAGAAAGCAAGAGACAGAAAAGACAAAGACAGCTCACAAAAAATAGTATCTCAAAAAGTAACAGAAAATCTTATACAATCTTAGAGAAACCAAATAACGAGAATAAGAGTGAAACAATACAAGAGGAGACAAAGAAAAAAGAAAGAGAGAAAAAGAAAGAAAACAAAGCCAGACGAAAGAAAGAAAAGACCAAATGAAAGATAGAGAAAGAGAACAAGAATGCAAAGAAAGTAACCGTCCGAAAGCAAACAAAAAGAAATAGAAAAAGAATGAGAGAGAAAACAAAGAAAAAAACAAAATATATTATATTATATAGAGTAGACAGAGAGAAAACACAAAGAGGAGAAAGAAAAGAAAGAGAGAAGGACAGAAAACAAAAAAACATAAGAACGAGACGAAACAGAAAAAAAGAGATATGATATAAAGAATGAAAAAGAAAAGAGAAAGACAGATAGATTACAAAAAGAACAAGAAGAATAGAAAGAAGAGAGAAAGAGAGACAGAAAAGAGAAGGTTCGGACCGAGAGCAAAAGAGTATAGAAGAACGAGAACGAGCGAAGCCGAGTAAGAAAGAGAGAAGGTTCCAAAAGAAAGAGAAAAGAATAAGAGAAATAAAAAGAAAAAAGAAGAAGCAGCAGATCAGAAAGAAAAAAAGAATAAAAGGAAAGAAACGAGAAGAAAAAAAGAAAAGAAACGAGAAGAAAAAAAGAAAAGAAAACAGAGAACAAAAGAAAGAAAGGAAGAGATATGGTTCGGAAAGAAAAAAAAGAAGCAAAAAGAAAAAAAGAAGAATAGAGAACGTCGAAGAAAGAAAAGCAAAAAAAGAGTTCTCGGAAAAAAGAAATATAGGAAAGGAAGAAACAAAAAAGAAAGAGAAAATAGTGAAAAGAAATCAGACAAAGAAGAACATGACACTAAAGAAGACTACACGCTACTAAGCCAACTCTAATGCAAACCTAAAAGCTATGCCGCTATGACCGAACCTAGTTCCAACCCTAAAATAAAGAAGCAGAACAACCCAAATGCCAGCAAACAAACCCTGCTACACTAAACAAGCAGAAATAAGCCAACGGGGGAAACATAGCAAAGAAGGAAAATCTCATGTCTATATTGTCCAAAAATAGTTCATTGAAAAATGAAATTAAGGAAATAACAAAAACAAAACAAAGAAGACAGCAAAGAAAAAAGACAAGGTTCGGAAATAACAAAAGAAAAAGCAAGCAGAAGAGAAACAGACAAAGAAGAACAAAAGAAAGAGAGAGTAGAAAGAGAAAAGAAAAAAAAAATCAGAGAAAGAGAGAAACAAGGAAAAAGAAAACAGAAAGGAGCCAAGAAAAGAAAAAAAGAAGATCAGACGAAGAACAAGAAAAAAGAAAAAGCTAAAGCAGGAGAACAAAGAAGAAGAGAAAAGAGGGTTCCAAAAGAACAGAACAAAAAATAGACCAAGCAAGAATAGAAAGAACAAAAGCAAAAAGAAAAGAGATGCAGAGAAAGAAGCCGAAAAATCAGAGAGAAAGGAAGAGTGAAAGACAAAAAAAAGAAAAAGAACAGAGAAAAAGAGGAGATAAAAATAGAGAAAAAATAAAGAAGACAAAAGAACAGACAGAGAAGAAAGCAGAAAATAGAATAAAGAAAGAAAGAAGGTGAGAAAGGAACGAAATCGACAGATCGTGCGGAAAGACCGAGAGAAAAAGAAAGAAAAAAGAGAGAACCTGAGAAAAAAGAACAACAAGAATCAGAACAAACAAATATAAGAAAAAAAGAAAGAAGAGACAAAGACAAGCAAGAGAGAGAACAGAAAAACAAAAAAGAGAAAGCGGAGAAAAGAATTAAAAAAAAAACAAAGAAAAAAAGAGAAGAAGCAAAAAAAGACAAAGACAGAAAAGAAAGACAACGAGGCAAGGAAAGAGATAGAAAGAGAAAACAAGAGAGAGAAAAAACAAGATAAAAAAAGAAGAACAAAAAAGAAACAAAGACAGAAAAGAGTCGGAGAAAGAGCAGACAAGAAATAGAAGAAAAGAGAAAAACAACACAAAATAAGAAAGAGAAAAGAAACTCAAGAAAAACAAACAAAAAGAAAAAACAAGAAAACAAATGGAACATAAAAAGAAAAAGAGAAAGAACAATAAAGAAACACAGAAAAGAACAAAGAAAGAAAAACAAGAGAACAAGAACACAAAAAACGATAAGAAAAAGAAACTGAAAGAAAAAAAAAGAAACAACAAAGGAAAAGACATTCGATCAGACCTACTACAAATTCTTTACCCCTTCTTGCAATGTCATACTAATGAGCTATACTCTATGAACACGAAGCATCATTAAATCCTCCCCCTTTCCTATACAGCTAATAAGGGAGCCAGATGCCTACAAAATTCTACAAAAGAACTCCAAAGCCTACCCGAGGCCTTCCACCAAAGCAACCAGATGCGAAAAAACTCAGTCACGTAAAACAATCCCACAAAGCTAATAAAACAAGGAGAGTAAGAGAGTGGACTACCACGCCACGACTATTTTATCTCCATTTCTACTAACAAAAAAGACTGCAGATAAAGAAAAAAGTAGAATGCAAAGAAGAAGGAGAATAGAAAGAACAAGAAAAAAAGTCAAAATAAAGAGAAGCAAGAAAGAGAATCCGAAAAATAAAAACAAGAAGAGAAAAAAGAAAAGAGGGTTCGGGAAAAACATTCAGAAAGAACAATAATATAGAAGAAATAAAAGAAGACAGAGCAAGAAAGAAAAAAGAATCACAAATCACAGAAAGACGAGAACAAGAGAAAAAGTAAAGAAGAGAAAAGTCCGGAGAGAAAAAAGAAAATGCCTAGACATAGAAAAAAGAAGATAGAAAGAAACAAAAGAAAAAAAGAGAAGAAAGAGCAATAAGAGAAGGAAAAAAGAGAATAAAGACAAAAAAAATGAATGCAAAAGTACAAAAAGAAAAAAAAGACGAAAAAAGAAGGAAAGGAAAAGAGAGAAAACAAAAAGAAGAAGGAAGAGACAAAAAAAGACAAGAAATAAAAGACAAAAAAACCTTGGTACAGAAAAAATACAAAAGGAAAAAGAAAGAGAGAATAAGACAAGATCCGAAAAACAAAAAGTACCTGAAAAACAAATACAAAAGAAAATACAAGAAAAAAGAGTTGTCCTTATCCATCAACAAAAACCTAAAAAAGAAAAAAATTACAAAGAATCAGACAAAAGAAAAAAAGCAGAAAACAAAGAATCAAAAGAAAAGAGAATAAAGAAGAGGGGACAAAGAAGAAAAGCAAGAGAAGAGAACAAGAGAAACAAAAAAAGTAAAGAAAGAAAAAGAGGGCATAAAAAGAAAAAAGAGAAAAACAAAGATAAAAAAGATTCAGAAAGAATAAGAAATAGAAAAAATAAAATTTTTCAAAACAGAAAAGAAACAAGGTTGCTTCAGAAAAAGACACTCCCTCTAGGAAGAAAAATATGAAAAAAACAAAAATAAGGAAAATAAATAAAAAAATATTTTATCAACAAACAAAAAATGTAAAGAACAAAAGAAAGGGAATGAAAAAACCACTCAACCCACGGAGACAAATAAAATATGGAATAAATATAGAAAAAACTTCACTAAATAGAAACGAAAAAAGAAAAGGTAAGAATAAAACACCGTACCTTATAAATAAAAATTATATGTTCGAATCAAAAACGATGTAGAAATCTCATGTTAAAGAATTTAAATATTGAATCCATAACTTAAAAGTATTGTCCTTGTAAATAAATAAGATTAATAGTTTGTTGAAAAAATACAATTCTTGTAAATAGAAAAATATTCTTTAATTTAATATTAAAAATTAAGCATTTCACTACAAATTTTTAAAAAATATAAAATAAAAGAAAAATTCAAGAAAGACAAAACAAAAAATGCCTAAGTCAATTGTCTTAATCAACTACAAAAAAAATTTTTATATTGTTTAATTTTATAGTTTAATAGAAAAAATTCTAAAGAAAAAAGCGAAATAAGCAGAGAAAAAATTGAAAAGGAGTTTCAAAAGAATTAGAAGAAAAGGTCAAAAACAAAGTTCCAAAAGATTGTAAAAAAAATAAGAACGAGAGGAAAAACAGAAAAAAAACAACAAAAAGAAAAAAGAGACAGAAGAAAGAGAAAACAGAGAAGAAACAAAGAAAAAACAGAAAAGAAAGAGAAAAAAGAGGAGAAAGAC
>JAYMSL010005536.1:0-10006 GCA_036897195.1 Plantago coronopus
AAAAAAATGTTTTTAGAAAAAGAAGGTGACTCCATTAATAGAGCTTCATGGAGCTTGAAGCTCGATTAATGGTGAAATTGATTTTTTTAAAGATAAATAAATATAGAAGACTCCATTAATGGTGCTTGAAGAAGCTCCGTTAATGGAGCTCATCTTCTTCCTTCTTTCTTTCCCTTTTTTTTCAATTGCAATTAAATGGGCAGAGCTATACCCTAGCCCCGCTCTTGGGCGGAGCATCTCCCAATCGGAGCTGTAATAGCAGCTCCATGACCGGCGACGCTGTAACAATTCCAAAACGAAGCTGTTACACAGCTCCAAGACAGAGTTGTTACAAGCTCCAAGATGGCGTGTTACAACCCCGTCTTGGAGCTATCAAAGCTCCGGGCAAGGTCGTATGTTCAATTTTTTTTAAAAATAAATGAATGAGGAAGGAGGAAGGAAGAATAATAAGGAGCTTGTTTGTTTTGCACAAACTATACTAAACTTTATATATTCTTAACATTTGACATCTTCGAGCCCATAATATTATAGAAAGAATACTAATGTATTCAAATTTTTGCGCTTAAACGCGCAAAGTTGACTGGGAAAATGGGAATATTTTATGTATATAGTTGAGCTTCACGGTTAATGTTGCGACATAAAAGTCTATTTCTAATGAAATTTTCAAAGCAAAATATCGATCGCTTTTAAATGTACTATTAAATTGATTAGGTATAAAAATCTCGAGTGATTAATTTACTTCCTAAAAAGTTAGACCCAAAATAAATTGAAAAATACAAATGAAAACCAATACTCCCTCCGTCCCACAAAACTTTACCCACTTTCCATTTTAGATGTCCTACAAAACTTTACTCATTACTAAATAATGAAGCTACCCCATACAAGTTATTTTAATACCAATACACTTCTTTATCACCACGCATTTTCAAAAAGTAACCTACTCCACTTACTTTTTCAGTTTTACTCCATTACTTTAACTCATTTTCTTAAACGCCCAAACCTTAATGTATAATGTTTTGTGGGACGGAGGGAGTAGAATATTAAAATATCGGATTTTAAGATTTTAGGAGTAATAAATTTACCAAACATATAATGTGAATGTAATTATTTTTATTAGCCAAAAAATGCAGATGAAA
The DNA here is from genome assembly GCA_036897195.1 of Plantago coronopus. Taxonomy (NCBI): domain Eukaryota; kingdom Viridiplantae; phylum Streptophyta; class Magnoliopsida; order Lamiales; family Plantaginaceae; genus Plantago; species Plantago coronopus. Next base: position 1,137 of record JAYMSL010005536.1, read on the forward strand.
TCTTCTAACTAACAAATTTAGCACCGTATTAAAATGCACGAGTATAGACGACTTTATATTTAGATCGAGGCATAACAATTCCTAATCCAGCTTTAATGGATATCAGAGCTTCTACTTTCAATCCTCCTTCTTCTTCATGTGCACTTTGCACTTTTGTTGGTTTCAAATGCTCAATCAATTGCTTCTTCAAGCGCTATTTCCCTGCCGAAAATGCAGTTGTAATGTTCCAGCTCCACCAACTTATCGGCATTCCAGAGGTTCTCGAACGATTACGATTTACTAGTCGGAACGAACGAGGTGCATTCATGCATAGAATGCTTGTTGATGCATCGACGGTGAAGGCATCTAAGCAGCCGCTGGAAATCAGCGGAGAACAAAAGTTCGATGCGTTCGGAATTCTCCAGGAGTTGAACGCTGACGTTCTTCAAATCTGATGAGTGATGACTTTGATTTGGCAGATGTACTGCGTCGAGTGAATCACAGGGAACGCCAGTAAAATTAGTTTTGCTGTTTTTCTAGTTTTGCTGTTAATGTTCAGTGTTTCACTATTTCGATTTGTTTTGATGATCGGAACAACTCAAGATATCTTGCGTCCGCAAGAACCCAGCCAACTGAGATCTTGCGCACACAAGATATCTTTCATTCGCAAGCTTACGATGATAGAATTCCATCTCATCTAAAAGCTCGAACTTGTAAAGAGTTGTGGAATCTAGTCATATATATTAATTCTCCAATATACAATTTATATAAGTTTTGCGAACGCAAGCTCAGTCGTCTTCTCTACACACCTCTTCCGCGGGTCGACTGTTTCCTCTCCTCTCCTTCATCTCCCTCATTTCTCAACCAAAATTCACAAACACAATAATGTATTTTGACACCTTTCTTTCTGCATGGAAACCTCTGGTTTGCTATGCGAAATAATGGAAAAATTACTCCTCTATTTCACATAGCGCAATTCTTTTTTTTTTTTTTTTTGAAACGGGCAAAACGATTTATTTATTATATGAAACTTCTACGGTGTTTACAAATAACCAATACCTAGACTTCTATCGCCTTCCACACCGCGAAATTTGATAAGCCAAAGAAGAGTATATTAAAATTCATTAAATATACATATTGTATTTGAACGAAATTTGGTAAATTCTAGTTAAATATAGAGATTAATTTAATAATTTATTTAGATACGAAATTGAATGTCTACAGAATCATTCAGGGGCGAACTGTTGCCCCAATTAGATTCAATTCTTCTGTCTGAGTATATATGGGTGAACTGTTGCCCACTGCTGCTCAAATAGTTTAGTTGAATGATTATATGCATATGGGGTGGGGTGAACTGTTGGCCATTGTTGAGCATACTATGGATTGATTTTATATCATATAGGATAAGATGCTTTTCTGGTTACTCTTGCTGTTCTGGTTTTACAGTATGCTATCCAGGTCTAACTTTCCTCCTCAGGTATTTATGGCTTCCAAGAGGAGACGGGGTTCTGATGCTAGCACCTCTGCCGCTGGCAGTTCTGAGGCTGGTGCTTCTGGCTCAGAAGCCAGACCTACCAACCAGCTTCCGTACGAGCCTTCTCCACAGGCTCTTGAGTATGGGCAGAAGAACATGCCCGCTGACCCAGCTTTCAGACCTGAGAGGGGAATCATCTTCCTCCAGGAACATCAGTTAATCGAGCCGATTGCTCGTTCTATTCACAAGATGCTCGAGGTACAGAGCTGGGGTCCGCTGGCTAATCAGCCACAACGGTATGATCTCGAGATTGTCAGAGTTCTACATCAGCTACACTGACAGAGTTGACGATCACGTGTCTGTACGCGGAATACCGAGTTATTGTTGCATGATAGACATTAGCCTAGATTTACTGGAACGTATTGAGTGCATTGACCAGACAAGCATGCATATAGTCATATACAATACAGTGAAACCAAATGCTGCATCATATGTCATCAAAGTTTACTCAAATGGATGTAACTTGTAACAAGTAAATCTCATAATGAATCTGCATGAACTCCAAAAAAAATAAAAAAAGGTAACATAATTTCATAAACTCGCATCTAGTCTAGTTGTGAGTACTAAACTTTAAGCAGTTGTTGTCTGACAAGCAACCGGACCAATCTGAATCTGCAGAGGCAAATAAGCTGCTGCCATTGGTGAATATGGACTCGGCACATGTATTGGCCAACAGAGGAGTCGCTTTTCCTTTCTGTTTATCAGAAATGATGGGTTCATAATCAAGAATCTCAGGAGAAAGGTCATCATCATCCTCTATATCCAGATGATTTTTAGCAACAGCACCACGTTCTGTGTCAATCTCTTCTTCATCAGACAAGCACCGGCAGCAATCAAATTCATCCCTTTCAAAAGCCGTACTCTCCAACCCATCCCGCCATGATATCCTCATCTGAGATAGTCCTAAATTTCCTAATGTAGTATCAGATACCCAAGAAGAAACACAATCCTCGTTCTTTTGAACCCTGGTAAGGTCAACGGAATCTGAAGACAAGTCCATATCTTCAAAATCTTGTGCACCCCACTTTGATGTTAGCAAACTAATATCAGACTCAATGAAATCATTTTTCTCTATCTCCATGTCCGAACTTCCCAAACACAAACCTGAACTCAAATCCGAGTTCGGTGTTTGAATCATGTTGCTACTACTTAATGAACCAGTAGATAACTCAAAACTATTGCAAGAAGTAGCCGAGAATTGCTCCTCCATAATTTTGTCCGGAAATTCCAAAACACGATTGAACTCCAAAGATTGTCGACAATCAAGTCGATTACTCCTATCTTCCATCTTACTAGCTACATTATCTATGACACTATAATTAACAAGATCACACACTAAATCTGACTTCCTCAGCTTGTTACCTAAATCACTACTCCCCTGATCATCTGCGTTCCTCTCATCCTTCGGCGATAGATGCCACCGCACCGAGGCCCCAGCAAGCAATGGAACAGAAACATCATCATCATCAACACTCGTTATATAATCAAGTGACGTAGTAGTCTTTCCGAACCCTCCTTTAAGACTCCCTCTACGCCTACACTTCCTTCTATCAGTGACCCCAGACAGAAGGTGCCCAGCACCATAACAAACAGGGGTAGCTCCTGACTTGGAAGCCAGAATCTTAGTGTGCGAACCGCACTGAATTTCAGGCGAAACCGAGACTTCAACTGGAGGCGTACGTACTCTATCAACATCTCCTCCAACATCATCATCATGAACAACAGGACTAGGTACATAGTCTAAACTAGTGGCACAAACAGAAGCTACTTTCCCAATTGGGGTACATTTCTGAGCAGAAACGAAACTAGCATTAGCATTTCTAGACACTGACTTTACCAATGGCTTACCTGAGTTGGCCTTTCGGGGAACCTCTTTGCTGTTGTGCAACCTAGGGTTTGCATTCTGGCAAATGAATTGCGACTTTTGGAGGCTGTTTTTGTTCAATTGAGAAGGCAGAAGGGGCTTAGATTTGGACGGCATGAGGAGGTGAGCGGTGTTGGATTTGGAGATGGATTTTGGATTTGCAACAAATGTGAGCTTCGATTTAGCGGTGGTTTGGTGAATTGAAGGACGATTGAGATCTTGAAGAGGACTACGGGGTTTGGAATCGGTGAGATTTTGGAGGTGTTTGTGATTGTTGATTCTTCTTCTTCTATCCATGGCATTTGTGTATGTAGAGCTTAGCTACCGGAGCAGTGGAGAAGAAGAGTGAGCTGCCGCTGCTTTTTGGATGTTTTATTTTTGAAAAATGGGAAAAGTGTCAGTCATGTGCAGCTGACCGTTGGGCTTCACAACCAGACAACAACACCCATTTTAAACTCTGTCTTTTTGGCTTTTTCCCTTTTCTTTAATTTTCCCTATTTATTTTCACTAGGGGTCTCTATCGGGAATACGGGATTCAATTCATACATCCAGACCTGTTACTCAAAGTATGTATGTGTCTAAATTCATTTATTTAACCGAGTACCCTACCCATTTCTATTAATAACAAGCAGTTTTATAAAAGGGGAATACAGTCCAAAGTAGGAATAAAACAACCAATATATATTAAAGAACGTTTTTTCTATAACATAAAATATAGAAAAACGTTCACATCCCAAAAAATTTAGACTTCAAAAATCTTTATTAGATTACATTATAAATTTTTATTGATATACTTTTTAATCCTTCAAGATGTATTTTATCTATGATTAATCCAGAATGAAAGTTGACGAGTATTATTCGGAAAATTATTGAACGGAAAATTGGGACAGAGCTAGTAGTCACTTGAGTTGGAACTTGGAACTATTTTTCTTTGTCTTTGAATAGGTAGACGTAGATTGACCTTTTTCAGTACGAAATGAAATGTTTGCAGAAAAGAAAAAGAACTGGCAAAACAATTTATTCTTCTTACATTCAGTCATTTCCAAATTAAACCCTTTAAACTCAAATTTGGGATAATGTTCAAAAAAGAAACTCTAGATTAGTCTATACTACTTTGGTTACAATCTGCAATTACTTCATATCATATTGAAACAAGTTCCCAGTGGGATCATGTACTGATATACCTGTGCATGTTGTTTGTGGAAAAAATGCTAAGAAAATCAACCCGATAGAAGAAAAACTAAAAGAGGGGTGAGTGCATTAAAAATTAATTGCACAAGACTTCATAAACAAAACTTCCAAGTTATATATCCGTTCCTCATAAGATTCCAAATAAAGAGACATAAGTACATAACAAGAGATACTGACTGAGTTTTTACCAGTAATAGATGACTTTTACTTCTTTTTTTTTCCTTCTCTTCTTTCCTTTTCTTTTTCTTTTTTATATATATCTTCCCAAATGTTATAAATTCTAGAATACCAGTAGACGGTTCGGGTATCTACAACGAGCGAACCCCTTAATGTCAAACAACAACAAGACCAATCTGTCAGGCGCTCACTTAGTTGAGAGTTACCACTGAACCAGCCCACTAAAGAAAGGCAGGCATTTTTCGACTAATATTACCAATCACCTCTACACCAGCTGCACCTTAGAAAATAGTTTCAAGCACAACTGACACTGCCTGTCATCCTGAACTAACTTCTTGGACTCCAATGCATTCACGGTAGATCACTTCGACTCATAATCCACTCAAGACATCTTAACAGCACCCGGCTTTCCTCGACCCATAGAGAATCCTCTCGTACCATCTGGCATGCGAGGTACAGCAGATGCTTTGGCAATGCTAAGCTTCTCCATACCTCCAGAAACTTCTAAAGGTGGAGCAATGCCTCCATTGTTGGGATATATAGGCCGCCCACGTCCCTGTCCATTCACTTTTCCTTTTCCCTTACCTTTGCCACCTCCACCACCGTTATTACGAACTTTCTTCTGTATGTTACTGTTTCCGTTATCCTCTGACTGAAAGATGAAGAAAAGTAGATTCGTAAATAAAACATTGAAGTACATTACCTGACATTTGACAAGCAACGCAGGCAAATTTACTCTCAGAAGATTATCTTGTGTGACAATTTAGGTCTAAACTAGTATTAATTACATTTACCCAATTATGACAGTGCCAATTTAAGAATCAACACCTCCTATCAACGAGGAGGCTTGTGAGGTCAAAAGTTTCATGCATAAGCAAAACATTTACTGAGAGTAAATATATGTATTGAGGAAAGTCGATCATTCTTACTATTAACCTAGTTTGGTTCTCCATTCTTCGATTTCCTATGGTCATTTTCTATCCATCTATGGTTCAGAATCCAGGAAATGGAATTATTACAATTTTATCGCATTTTCTATAAAATGGCATCTATCATCTTTCCTTCTTATAATTTCATATACTACATCACATCTAAATTTCTTGAAATTAATTCATACCTATCAATATTATATAAATAAAACCATACCGAATCAAATCTAAATGATTAGCCAAAAACCAATACATATGCCATGGAACTTCCAGTTTGCTTCTTTAGCATTTTTCGGTTTCCTGTACAACAGAATCAAGTTTGCAAATTTCTAATACTGTATAGAAACAGCATAGGTAATCTTGGTTGGGTTGACCAAACATGAACGAGCATGTCAATAAAGGATAACCTAGGCTTGTGACAATTCTACATATAAGTACATGAACTTAGACATACATTATACACAACACGTATGTTTCACTTGTGATTCTTGTAACATTAGGAAACACATTAAGAATAAAGAAGTAAAACATTCTTACTTGACGCTCGTGAAATTGGGAATCTGACTGTGGCAACGAATTTTCTGATTGACTTCCCTTCAAATGCTGCGTTTCTGGCGAACCTGCTTCATCATTCCTGGTGATTTGCTGGCCTTCATGACCAACTCTTCTTCCTCGTGTTTGAGTGTGTTTACCCTGCAGATTCCAGTACAGAAAATATGTAAAAACTTTTAAGTTTCATAAAATTTTACTTCAGATCATCAAAAGCTTCATAGAATGAAATAAAGTTAGGGTTTCACTTTGCCATTCTAATCATATGATTCCTGAAAATATGTGCCAGAAAACAGTGGGGAATATCTGCAGCATGGTAGTAAATATAATTATGCACGTGTTGCACGAAGAATTGAAGAGATGAACCATAAATGATTTACCTTTGAGGACCTAATAAAATCATATGAGTGTAACACTAATAAATCATGCTAACCAACATTAACTACCAACGCAATAAAGCATCTAGCTAATAATTAAGCATTTAAGTGCATACTCCAGGTTTTAGTAGCAAGCGAACTTTGAGCCCATTCCTCCAATTTCCCTCATCTGTCAGTTCCATAACCTGCCACAAACACAAGTATCTAGCTTTATAGTTGCCAAAGTAAATGTGGGGAGACTTTGAGGTAAACATCGCTTTTACAGTCACATACTGCTTTCTCAGCTACTTCCACAGATTCATACTCCACAAAGGCGTGAAACTACAAAAAAATGAAATGGAAAGTGTCAGCTCAAATGTACTCAACTTGTTCAATGACCAAAATATAATCCCATAATGATCAAATCAAACTATTACAGCATTACTTTTTTTAAGAACATAAAAGTAGCTACTGCAAATTCCAACTTTGTGTAAAATAAGTAAGGGTAGGTTGAGAAAGACTCCCAAAGTTCCTTGAGAAGCATATTTGCCATTCCAGGTATTTTAAATACTTAGCACAGATTTTTCATATTACGCATACCTTGCTAGTAAAGTGCATTGGGTCTCCTTTTCCAGCTTTAGATGCAGATGACATCCCACTATTAGATTTCTGAGGCGGACATGCACGGATTGACTTTACGCTGGTGGGGTCATTCAAAAATGCATTAGAAGCGAAACGACTCAGTTTGAAAACAAAAGTACAGTAATTTATAGAAAAACTCAATGTTTGATTTTATATCTTATTGCTTCTGTGTACGGCTTTGTTCAGCCTATGATGCAAGATTCATCATGAGAAATGAGCATGTACCTCCCTACGCTTGAGAAAATCTTCATGAGGTTCTGGTGTGAGTGATCCTCCGGCAAATTTTCAGCAATGACTATACGAGACTACATGCAGATAGAAGACCAGTCAAGGACTAATGGTAATTCGATAAGTGAAGAACTGACTTATACAATAAATTTTAGTTGATTGTTCATAACCTACAGGTGGAAAAATCTTGAAAACATAAAACAACAGATTTAGCAAAGCTAACTTTTTGAGAGACGAAAAGGAAGGCAGTCCAGTAGGGCCTACCTGTAGCTCCTCCATATCAGATTCAGTCAATGGATCTTGGCGTTTAACATTTTTGCCATCTTCACTAACCAACTGGAAAAAGCACATGATACATGGAGGAAAATAACATCAATTAGCAAGATCATAATCATGGCACTGATAGAGAAGGGGTATTCCAAAGCATCCTGCAATTCTTCTTCATAAATGATGCAAATATTACCAGTTTTTTGGATCCGCGCAGAATGCTAGCAAGCTGTGCGCTTCCAGTAATAGCGGCTTTGATTTTTTTGAATGAAGCAACAACAGAGAGTGGCACTGCATGATAAGATGGTAACAGAACAGTGTAAAAAATCATAATTAGTAGCTGAAAAGAATTTGGTAATTCTCCATGAGATACAAACAGCAGTATATTACTTGGCCTCGCTTTCCAAAGAAATTCATTTACATTACTCGTACGTTCAAACATATATTACTAGGTAACTTAATTCAATTTCAAGTGAGGTGATGGGACATTGTTTGAGCGAAAAATTAACAATGGGAAGGGTAAAGAATTTGTTATTAGAAGCAAGAATTCATTCTTATGATTCCAAAAAAGATAGATATAATATTTTCAACCTAGAGATGGAACAGGAAGAATCAAAGTCCATCAAAAATTTATGTTCAACACCATATTTGGAGTTAAAAACATCTATTTCATTCATACCACATGGGCTACTTAATTAAATCTACAATGTATTGCTCATCCATCAGAAACTTTCTCATCGATTATTAAATAGATAAACCTAAGTACTAGATTATACAGCAAATGGTGTAACTTCAAATAAACTTACAAAGAGAAAGAAATGTAGGTTTACAGAGATCTCACCATATCCCTCAGGATCGCTGACCATATACTTAAACAACTGGTCTGTTGTAGCCAGATTGATATCACTAAAATAAAACTCCACCTGCAGAGAATGTTGATCAAAGAGAAACTCAAAAAACGTTGTCTAAGAGAAACAAAACGAAAGGGTGTGTGCGAACATGATGATTAAATGCAGAAAGGCATCAACGGAGATGCAAAAATACTAAATAAAATAAGAAAGGACAACAAAGAGAGCTTCACTCAGTACACCATTCATTTAACGCAGATCTAGAAGTGTACACCCCCCCCCCCCCCCACAAAAAAACCCCCCCCA
>JAYMSL010005537.1:0-10004 GCA_036897195.1 Plantago coronopus
TTTTTAATTGGGGTTTGGGGAGGCGCAGTTTAGGCTTTATATTTGAAATTGTTTGCCGCGTTTTAAAAAAAAAAAAAAAAAAACGAAGTTCACTTTAAATTCAGTTCTGTTATGTTCAGTTCAGGTCCAATTAATTTAGTTTAAACGGGAGTCATAAGTTGGTCCAACGATTGATGTAATGATTTGAAAGTTATTGCAAGTAGACGGTTAGGGGTTCGAGCCTCGGAAGGCACATGTCTAGGTGTATATTACTAATATATACTTGATAATTTGTAGTAGTTTGACGTTTAAAAAAAGAAGTTTTGTTTAAACAATTCAGTTCAGGTTTGTTTAGTTAAAATTCATACTTGAAATAAGTTGGGAGTCATAAGGTGGTTCAGCGGTAGGCGTTGCAAGTAGAAGGTTTATGGTTCGAGCCCTGGGAAGCACATGTTAAGGTGTATAATATTTACTTGATAGTTTGTAATACTTTGTCTTCTTTTTTTTGTTAAAAAAATACTTGAAATAAGTTCTTTTAAAAGAATTTCATGCGAACTAAACAAAGTCGGCCAAGATTCTTCTTTTTAAAATATATTTTTAATGAATGTTGTTGAACAGCCTCCTTATTTGTTTTGATGTGGATTGAGTTTCATAGTAGTAAGCTGATGACTTGTTAGGTGGCTTCATGCTATATATTTTGTCTAACTGTTTTTGTATTCATGAAGTTTAAGTATGCATGTAGGCTGAAGGAACAAGCTTGCGCATGCTGAAGGCTGAAGCTTAATTTATCAGGCTGAAACAGTTAGAGTACAAGACATGAAGATTCCCAAGTTTTCAGGCTGAAGACAAAGTGAAGGTTGATCTCTTGTTAAGTTAACATCAGGCTGACACCAAAGATTCCTAGGTTTGACTTCTGAAGTAAAGCTGCCTTTTGGCTTGTCTGATCACAAGCTGATAGTTAGTGACTGAACTTGACTACTTTTTCAAGTGGACTGGCTACAAAAGAATTGTGTGCTACTGCAATGCATCACACCAATGTTAGAGATAGTACAAGGTTCAAAAGGCATGAGATATTTAATGTGTATAACCGACATTTAATATGTCTACTGACTACATTTGAATTCTCTCCTATAAATACCTGCAGATTCATTTGAAGAAGGGTAACTGGAAATCCAATCTCTCGAAGAACATTCAAGCATTCAAAAGCTCTCAAACCAAGCTCCATTGATATTCATCCATAGCTTAGTTTTGAGTTTAAGTGCTAGATTTCCAACCTTTGTATCGATACTACTTTCACCAGGTGTATCAATCAAAGATCATCTTACAACCATAACTGGTGTGTAACGCAACAAAGTAACTTCATAATTTAGAGGTGAAAAATTGCAAGAACAGTGTGAAGTAACTTGTGCGCAAGTGAAAGATACATTGAGTGACTTGTTATTGGCTCATAGGTTTGAGTTAATAGGTTGTGATTAGTTTCTCATGTTAGCATAGTGATTGTTGTAATACCTTGAGGGAAGAAACTGTTTATAGGTGTCAAAATCACAAATTAACTTTTCAAAATCACAAATTACTTCTATGTAATTGAAGCAAATTGAACTCAATTTGTCAATTGAACTCAATTTCACAATTCAAATAGTTGCTTACATAGGTATATACTATACAATAGGCATATGATATTTAAATTGGACCGTAGGTTACTGCTCCTACTTCTGGCACATCCTTGTGTCCTAAACTGTTTTGTTTTTTAATTTCTTATCAACCGCTTCTGTTGCTCGTTTGAGGTCGTCCACCGTAATCCCATGGTTTGCAACAGAGCAAATTTCCCAAAACTAGAGAGAGGGAACAAGAAGATACATGACCAAATATTAAGATCCAAGAGGATTTATTAGATGCTAGGGGCATAACCATTGGTGCACCCACACAGAAAGATGACAAGTGTCTTTTTGTTGGTTTTTTTTCAAAGAAAAAAATAATTTTATGCAAATTTAATACACGTGCCGTAATCTGGAGAATTATCATGGGGTGTCGTAGTGGTGATTCCCCTAGCATCTAAAAAAACATCCACGAGTTGTATTTGATTAAAGTCTTTCAGCATAATGGAGAAAAGATCTAGATATGTAAGTACATTCGGAAATAGTATCACAATGCGTTTTGGGGACCAACGCCATTTAATCTCCATAGTAAGCTACTACAACTATAATTTCAATACAATAACATACAAAGTTTTGATTCTATTAATGAAAGCCTATTCAAGGGAAAATTCCGAAAAAAGTACTTTAACTTGACCAGTTATTCAAAATCGGACAGTGGTCAACTTAAAGTACCAAACTCGGAAGGGGACAAATTAAGGTATCAAAATTGGTAACTGGACAAGTTAAGGTACCCTTTTCAGATTTTTCTCGCCTATATTCACTCATATAATCAACAGTACAATGTGGGAGATTTTTCTCAATTAAATAAGGGAAAAGATATTTAATTAATAATCCCATATGGAAAGATGAGTCTTGGAAAGTGTGAAGCAATAAATATACTAATGCAATTTTACATATGATTATTGGTAATTAATTAATTTCAATGGATGTGAAATATACAATTAAATTCAGTTGAGCGAGAGTTTGGAGTCCACATATGATTAGTTTGTAATTAATTAATTCTAATGAATGTGAGATATATAATTAAATTCATTCAAGCGAGAGCTTGGAGTCCAGGTAATTCATTAATTTCAGTGAATGTGAGGTGTACAATTTTATCCATTTGAATGGGAGTTTGAAATTCATATATGATTAGTTGGTAATTAATTAATTCAAATGAATATAATATACAATGAAATTCAATTGAGCGAGAGTTTGGAATCCACATATGATTAGTTGGTAATCAATTGATTCTAATTAAGTATGAGAAATACAATCAAATTTAATTGAGTTAGCTAGAGTTTGAAATCCAGTTGGCAATTAATTAATTCCAATGAATGTTGAGATGTACAATTTTATCAATTTGAACAAGAGTTTGAAATCCACATATGATTTGTTGGTAATTAATTAATTCCAATAAATGTTGAGAGGTGCAATTTTATCCATTTGAACGAGAGTTTGAAATTCACAACTTAAATCTTTGAAATATATTTAATGAGACAGACTTTTTAGTAATGCAATCATAACATTCCCTTTTTTTATAGTGTAGTCAAACTTAAACGCATGCTATATAACACGACCAAAAGTTTTTGGTTATGAGTGCAAAACCAAATTGCAAAATATTTTCACATGTCTGAACTCTAAAGTTTAGTTTACCATTTCACCCAAATCCAAATGTCAATGTAAATTCCACCAGCACCTTTCGTTATATCGCAAATTATCAATAGTCAAAAACGGAACTTGCCGCTTTCTCCACTGCAAATTTGTAGTGCTCAAGCTGGTTTCAATAATCACCTTTGGAATTTCACCCCTTTCGGTACGGTTTTCTACCACTCCCTTGCTTATACGTTGAAATTTGTCTATTGTCACATCGTTTATCAATTTAATTGTTATTCATATGTATGAATTTAGCTAGGATTTTAGCTTAAAATTTTGTTTGAATTTTGTTTACCTGTTTTGATTTACGGAAACTATTAGTCCAAAGTGGTTTCACGATGATTTGGATTCTCCTCCCGTTAGACCCACTTTCAGGCAAAAATCAGTTCTACATTTTCAGAAATGGAACTTATAAAGTGGGTCGTAAATGTTGTGATGTTATTCTTGTTAAAGATAAAGTTTGGGATATTATAAGTGTGTCTAATTAATGAGCAGAATCCACAAGAATTATATTTCAAAATTCATTGTTGGCAAACACAACAGATATTACTGGATTTTGTCAAGTATCAACTCATCTCCATTGCAGCAAATTCTTCAATGGCCGAAGTACGGTCTTTGATGTTGGAGAGACAAGCTCTGATGATTGAAACACAAACAAGAAAATCAAGTGATGAAGATTTTATGCAACCCTCACTCTTTGATGCTCCAAGTTGTTCTTCAATCCTTGAAAGGTAACTTCCAATATCTGATGACGCGGAAGTACCATTTCCAGTTCCTCCTAAATGTTTGGTTGAATAGTTGATACCTTATTCCTCTACTTAGAACCAGTTATTGACCTTATCAACAATTGTTTCAATGTTTATGTTAAAGCCACCCGCGTGGATGTACGCGCATTATTTAGTCTAGAAAAAGTACATGAAGAGAAATCAATTGACATTGAAGAAGGAAGAGGAGAAGAACACCGACCTTTGATGCTTGGAATCCAAGCGCCAAAGCTAGGATTAAGCACCTAAGGCAGGCAGGTAATCCCTTAAAATTTCTTAAAGATGAGTATTCTTTTTTTACTTTATTTACGTTGATTGAATTGCATTTGTTGAGATGGTTTAATTGTGCCATATATATTGACTGTGGAGATTGAGTTTAATGATTCGTTTGATTATGTCACAATTGTGAAATCGGTTCACTTATGATGTTTGTACCATGATTAGTTAATGAACACTTGTTTTATATATTCAAACGATCGAATATGATCATTTATGCGATACATTTTGTGCCCAAATTGCGATACATGTTGTGCTCAGATTGTGATCGCAATTTGCCAATTTTTTGTTAGGACTTTGCTTGGCCAATTTGAATATGTTTCTTGATTTCATTATTATAACACTTGACACTATTCACCCTCACAATTTTAATAGTGTCAAGTGTTTAATAATCTGAAATCAAGAAGAAATCCAAATTAGCCAAGAAAAATCTTAAATTAAAAATTGACAAATTGCTATAGCAATTTGGGCACAACGTATATCGCAAACATGATCATATTCGATCATTGTTATAAATAAAACACACGTTGATCTACTAATCATGGTACAAACATCATAAGCGTACCAATTTCATAATAACAACATAGTTGAGACATAAACAAACGAATCATGAAACTCAATCTCCTCAGTCGATATATATGGCAATTAAACCGTCCCAACAAACGAAATTCAATCAACCTAAATGTAGTAAAAAAAATACGCAACTTTCAGAAATGTTAAGGGATTACATGCCCTTAGGCGCGTTATACTAGCTCCGGCGTTTGGATACCAAGGACCGAAAGGGCGCGTTCTTCTCGTCTTCCTTCTTCAATGTTAGTTGCTTTCTCTTCATGTACTTTTTTCTAGGGTTCACATATAAATAGTAGGACTTCAATTTAATATTGGACTAAATAAGGTGGGTCCATCCACAGGGGTGGCTTCAACATAAATTCTGAAACCGTTACTGATCAGGTCAATGACTGGTTCTGAGTATAGGTATCAATTAGTTCAACCAAAGTTTTTTGAGGAACTGGAAATAGTTCTTCCGCGGCATATGATATCAAAGTTTATCTTACAAGTATTGAAGGACAACATGGAGCTTTAAACATTGAGGGTTGCACAAAATTTTCATCACCTGATTTTCCTGCTCGTGTTTCAATTACCAGAGCTCGTCTCTCCAAAATCAAAGATCGTACGTCGGCCATTGAAGAAGAATTTGCTGCATTAGAAATGAGTTGATACTTGACAGAGTCCAAGTGATATCTGTTGTGTTTGCTATGTATACCAATAATGGGATTCTGCTCATTAATTAGACACATGGCCAAAATGTGATACTTCCCCCGTCCCGCCTAATGCTTCACATTTGCCTTTGTTGACTTTGTTTTTTATCGCAAACAAATACTTAATCACGCCGAATAAAAAATTTACAAAAATTATATTAAAATAGTATAAAACTTGTAATATTGTAATATATTTTTTCTATAATTTCCCCCAATGCATTGTTTGAAGTAATTTGTGACCGAAAGAACTCAACAGAGATCAAATGGGAACCTTCAGGGAGGACGAAGGAAGTAGTAGAAAGTATACTGAATGAACTTTATAGCAAATATACACGACCACATTATTTTTTTCAACAGTTTTTCAGAATTCCTATTTTATGGTTTTATTTTCGCGAAAATGTTGTCTTGTATTAAACCCTTTATATGTTTTCATTCCACACTAAAACCTTTAATCGTACTTTCAATTTGTGGATGACAAAGTTGCTTTTGATTGTTGTCCAACGTATATGTATACTATATTTCGACCAAATTGACATTGAAGAAGGAAGACGAGAAGAATGCCGTTCGATCCCTGGAATCCAAGTGCCGGAGCTAGGATTACGCACCCAAGGCAGGTAATCCCTTAAGATTTATTACAGACGCGTGTGTTTTTAACTGTATTTAGGTTGTTTGAATTGCACTTGTTGGGATGGTTTAAATGTCATATCGACTATGGAGATTGAGTTTAATTATTTGTTTCATTATTTCACAATTATGTTGTTTTTGTGAAATCGGTTCGCTTATGATGTTTGTACCATCATTATTAGATGAACACGTGTTTTATTTATTGAAACAATCGAATATAATCATTTTATGCGATACCTGTTGTGCCCAGATTACGATCGCTATTCGTCAATTTTTTATTTAGGATTTTGCTTAGCTAATTTGGATTTGTCGCTTGATTTTGAAGTATATAACACTTGACTCTATTCACCTTAACAAATACTCCATGCTTCTTAAATTCAATGTGTAATTTTGTCGTTTTATTTTATGTGAGTCATTAGAATGTACAATGTCTTGTGAAAAACGTGATTTTACGAAACATGAAGAGAAAGCAATGAGACATAACCCCACATATCACTTCACCACAGGAGGAAATGAAGGTGTTGGTTGTATTGCACCACATCTCAGCGATCCCAAATATCATGTCATTGTTGCTCTGCATTTTATTTGTCGAGGCAATTATAGCATCATATATCCCAGCCTGTCTCCAAATAGCATCATATTGTAAGAGCATTATGCCGACCCTTTACTGTCATTCCTTTAGTTGGCGATACCATCCCTTGTATTAAACCTTTAAAGGCTAGTATGGTTCAGTTTTTAGGACGGGTGCTTCCAGAGCGGGTCATTCTATGGCTGAAGTAGTGGGTTTCAGAAACTAGGCTTCTGTCTTCTAATCTTTCATGTCTTTTCTCGGTGGACCCATAAGTTCCTCTCTTGTATAGACTATTGAAGAGCTTGAGTTCGCCATTAGGCTTCCCTGTGAGTACACTTTTCCCAACTCTCTTCCATTAAAAAATGGTAAGACTCACAGTCACTCATACTCAAATTGCGAACTAAAGCTCTTCAATAGTGGAGGCAAGAGAGGAGTTTATGGGTCCACTGAGAAAACATATGAATGATAAGAAGACAGAAGCCCACTTTCTGTAACCCACTGTATTAGTTATTGGAGGACCTACTCTCGAAGTTCCTGTCCTAAGAACTTAACACAATTGGTCTTTAAAGGTTCACAATAAACGACGGGCTCTACAACTAAAGAAATGGTAGTAATGGGTCGACATAATGTGATTACAATACGGTGCTATTTTGCAACATATATACTGAGATATACAATGCGCAATGGCCATGACAAATAAAATCCAAAGGAACAATGACCTTATATATTAGGGATTTCAGAGATTGGGTGCACTGTACAACCAACACCTTATTTCCCCCTTGGGTGAAGCTATTATCCTCAAAGACATGTGGTACTATGTTTCATTGCTTTCTCTTCATCTTTCGTAAAATCACGTTTTTTACATGACATTGTACATTTCTAATGACACACACAAAATAAAACGACAAAATTACACATTAAATTTAAGAAGCATGGAGTATTTGTGAAGGTTAATAGAGTCAAATGTTATATACTTTAAAATCAAGTGACAAATCCAAATTAGCTAAGCAAAAAAAAAAAAATTGACAAATTGCGATAGTAATCTTGGCACAACATGTATCGCACACAAGATCAAATTCGATCGTTTTAGTAAATAAAAGACACATTGATCTACTAATCATGGTACAAACATAATATATAAGTGAACCGATTTCACAATAAAAACATTGTTGTAGGAACGTTATTTCGCATGAGAGGGACTGCGCCGTGCATTGCATAGGCTTCCTACGCAGATTTTAGGCCCAAAGCCCAATCACGTTAGGATTCTACTTTATATTTCTATTCATTATATATAGATGAATTTTCATTATTTTTAGATACATCTTTATACTTATTAGTAGAGAAACTCCATAGCTAGGGTTTAGTTCAAGAACACAATTCTTGAATTGGCGACTACGGCCGAATTGACGGAGATTCTCAATATCGTTCGATTTGGATTTGAAATCCTAATTCGGGTAATATCGTCTCCCTTACATATTGTGTTTATTATCTCTATATTTGCTATGCTTTATTAATATCAATTCATTGTGAGAATGTCAAATTGCATGAGTAGCTGAGCGTATATAGGTGCGGTGTAGGAACGTATACTTATGCTACGAGTAGATTCATTATGAATGACTAGAGTTTATGAATTGGATTCATGCAACTTCATGTATCATGCTTATCATATATCTTCTAATACGTTTTACGTTGGTTACCGATTGCATACATCGTTATTTTCCTTTTCATGTTTGATTGGTAGGATTGACGGCTCTACTATATTCGAAGGTGATTTTGTTGATAATGTGAGAATATACTATATATATTCACCAGCCCATTGATTGTATAGCTGCGCTTATCAATATCATGCAAAATACCAATCTAAGATTGCATCGTTCATTCATATTCGCTGATCTGTCTAGTTATCGGATACGAGAATACATCGCACCTGTCTTTTATCTGTGTGTCTCTATATTCAATTTATTCGTTGTTACTTGTTTAAACGCCTTCTTTAGTTATTTACACAATTATAAATCAACCAACCAACCAACTTTCGTTGCTTGTGTTAAGTCTGCTAATTTACTAGTTACACATTTGTTGAGTCTTTGATTCACTGATTCCTTTGAGACCGACCTTAGTGATTAACTTACTGTTTTTATATTTATAAAGTTGTGATAAGATAGTCTGGAAATCATAAATATATTTTGGTGAGTAAAATTTTCATCATGTTTCTACGTCACAAAGTCTCGGATACACAAGATCTTGCGCATCAGAAATTAAACTTTTTTATTACACAAATGAGTAGTACAGATTTTATACAATCACTCATATTTTTTACTCAATGAGCTTCGGCTCGATCGTCACTCACTTTGATCACTCTTTTGCTTTGCTACTTTCTTCTTGACAGGTCATACTCTTAATTATTTCTTGGTCTTGTACTAAACTAAACTAACTACATCTATATATACTAGGCAGCCTGATGTCCACCGCCATTCTACAATTCTCCAGGTGCTTTGTTTTGCCGCCATTTTAGAGCTTTCTAGTTACTTCATTATTTGCTTCTTGGCCATTTTAGGGTTTTCATACACGTTATGAATGAATGAACATATTGTTAAACTATATATCATAGATGTTACTGTTGGTTGATGATTCCTGATTATCGTTGAGATTAATTTGATGTTACGTATGTAAGGATTCTTGTTTCAGGTACTATTATATGTTCTGGTTTATGGCATGTTATGTTACTTGATGTTGTCTGGCGAATTAATTAAAAGTTAAATTACTTGTTTTGTATGCCGAACGGGAAAATTGCAGTTTTGGTCCCTCAACTCGAGGTCCTCTTCGTTTTTGTCCCAACTGATTTTATTTTTTGCAAATATGGTCCCTGGATCGTATAAAAATACAGTAGCCATACGAATGGATTTATACGCTGATATGGCAAGTATGTGGCGCAGATGTGGCGATACATGGCGTAAAACATGGATTTAATGTTTTATTTTAATAAATTGCTTAAAAAATAAAATAAAATACTAAAAAAGTGAAAAATATGAAATATTTATAAATTCATATAATAAATTTTTGTGAAAGACAGTGTTTATTTAACTTAACAGGTGATTGATCGGGGTTCCCCAGCCCGACCGACCACGAAAAATTAAAACGAATTTGTTCTGAAAAAATCGATTTTTTTGGAATCGTTTCAATTTTCCGGACAAAAAAAATTTAGCGGCTGGGTCAGGCAGGGTTACCCTACCCCCCCCCCTCC
>JAYMSL010005538.1:0-10003 GCA_036897195.1 Plantago coronopus
TACATTTTTTAACCAACATAATTTAGGAGTAATTTACGACCCAAAAAAAGTCAACAAAACTAAACGGGAAACATTTGACTGGACGGAGGGAGTATGATATATTAAAAACTTTGCCCTTTTTGGAGTAATTATTTCTATGGGGCAATAAAAAAAGGAAATAGTAGGGGGAGTATATAAACACGAATGTTATATTGTACTAGCATGGTGGTGTAGGAATGAATTGGCTATCTCACTAACCTCAGCAAATACATGAACAATCTTGGGGAGATACTGATTGTTGGGGCCCAAAATTTCTCTATCCGACCTGAAGAATAAGCACAGGAAGTCGAAGCACAGGTTAATTAAAATAATATCTGATTTAAGAATAGGGCTATGCACCAAATAGAAGGTTGTCTTAGATGGATTGATGCATCACCTCTCGACCATTGAGCATAGCTGATCATGCACTACTTTTGCTTCAATCAAATCACCCTTCAGTGGCAAGCAACCCAACCAGGCAGGAATAACCTGAAAGAAACTTTTTATAGTGAGCAGTTGACTAGAATTAATCCAGAACATTTAGAATAAGAAACTCTGAGCAAGAAGCTCAGACCAATTTTTCTCAAATAAGCAACTCTAATCCCCAGAAGATAAGAGTACCATATTTTTAGTTAAAAACTTATCATGGCTAATATAGATTTAGGGATAAATAATAGCAAGAATAACTGCTATTTAAGAAAGAGCAAAACACATACCTGAGCTGAATCAATGCTGTCACGATGAAACTGGCATATCTTTCCGAGAGCTGAAACAGCATTATCATATGCCATCCGATTGTCTGTCTGCAAGGCATCCGGATGCCCAATGACCACATTGAGCCTTGAAAGAGCCTCTGAACAAGGCAAATAAATGAGAACAAACATGAAGTGAAGTTTAATTGATTTTAACCACAGATGAGCGACCCATCTTACCTCCAACAAGTGGTTTAAACACAGATCCACCGTATTCTGCACATACTCCAAGCCCATAAACAGCAGCCTGGTAAAATATACAAGGTTCATATACAGTCAAGGTACATGGTTAAACATTACAGATTTTTGCTGTCAGAATTATACGCACCTGCCTAACATCAGGGTTTTCATCATTGCAAGCCTCCAGTAGGAAAGGAAGATATGTATCATAATACCTGGTTTACAGAAAGAAAAATGCTAGTGAATACAACATCACTAACCAAACTTCAAAATAAATTTTGGTACATTCACCCACGTCAATGCTGCTTCACGGCATTGCTCAGCAACATCATCAAAGATACAAATAGCAATTCTTCTCTCCTCAGCTGTCTTATCTTTTCCCTGAAAGAAGAAAAGACAACGATAATAAAACACTTGAAAAGAATGCTGGACAAAAACAATTGCATTTAGTTGTCAACTCCTTTCAACAAAACCAAACCCTGAAAAGAGGTTCAACTTACCCACATAGGCATCAAATATGATGACAGTTGATCAAAGAAAGGCAAAAATGAAGCCTTAAATGTTTTGATCAAAGTCCCCAACACTTCACCAACCTGAACCACGAAAAGAAGAAACATTCAAATTAAAAGGCTTACTCGAATAACTAATTGATAAAGTTGCGCATGAGTCATGACCCATTAAAATTCTGAGAAATGAAATTTTGATAAACTAACTTGGTCAAAAACTTCTTCCTCTTGCTCATTTTCCTCTTTAAGCAATTCACCCTCCTCAGCATCAAAATCTTCAGCTTTGGCTCTCTCAGCACGCTCAGTCTTTCTACTTGAGCTAGCTGTGATAACTTGTTTGATCTCATCCACAATGCTTCTGACCTGGTTCTCATCTAGAATTGGTCCGGCAATCTGAAAGGAAACAAGAGATGCCCGATAATGAATTAATTGCTAGCTGAATCGATACAGTTTAGTGAACACATGGAGCAAGGAAAGTTCTGTTGCTTATCAATCTAGAGAAGGCAGCAAGACAAAAACTTCACTATAGTGATGATGTAATGAAATAGCAAGTACAATTTACACTATGGTCGTGCTGAATGAAATTAAGTGGCAGAAAAGTTCTTCAAGATGCAGAAGCTGAATAAACCTCAATAAAAACATTTGCTAGGCACACATAGATCTAAGGTGATTTACGTACAGAATATTCATGAAGTTCACCATGCTATACACAAACCATTTATTGATAAGGGAAACCAACGCCATGTCTAGCGATCTCAAGAGGTCACCGGGGTTCCCTTAAGACAATTAAATCCAAAACAGCACTTCAATCACCCAGATTTATACGTACCATGTCACTATACAGAGGATGAAGGATACTTTGATTTGATTTAGTTCAAATACAATGTGAATACATAAAAACTCTACAAAATGAAGTCAATTGTCTATTTTGCATTTTTAACTTAAGACCAATTGTCTTGGGCACCAAAACTTAAAAAGTTAATGGTGAGAGAATATCAGACAAGCTCAGAAAGAACAGAAAAACCTGTACAATACATGGACACAATAACTCATGCAAGTAGCCTCAGCAACACATTGCTACAAGGGATAAATAATTACTTGGCGGCGTACCTGTATACATTCATTCAATGCATCCAACATATTTGCACATATCTCTGTATCTGGCTCCTGTGAAACCCATCAGAGTTCAGATATTAGCAATCTATATGATCGATACAGGGAGAAATTTCCAAGCAACTACAGTTATGACAACCACCTTATGTAAAGCTTCAACCAGAGCAGGAACTATGTAATCAGATAACTGCTTAACATATGCCTCATTGCGACCTTGAGCCATCCCCTTTTCCACGGCCAATTTTGCAGACCGCAATAGTTCCGGCATTGCTACAGAATCAATGAGCATCCAGAAGAATGCATCAGCGATGCTCCACATAGAGAAAAATAAAAAATAAAGAACGTAGGCAAAGCAATCTTACCAGCAACAGAAGCTTTCCTCACTTCTTCATGGAAATAGAATTTCAAGAGGGGTACCAAAGTAGGGGCCACCTACACCATCATAAAGAACCATAAGGCCTTTAAACTCTGAATAAACTTGACATGGCCCTAAATGAACATATATACTACAGAACCAATTCATTAGTACTAAACCTGATCAATCCATGGATAGAAACCTTCCTTCAGCTCATCAGCATAGCAGCACAGCATGTTGCAAGCTGTGGCCTTCTCCTCTAAGACGCTGGTTTTAATCCCAATTCTCTTATCACCAAGGGTGATGGTCTCCATGCTGCATTATGGAAAAGCATTACATTAAAAGTGACACCAAAAAAGATTTGGTTTGCATATCATAGAACTAATACATGAGAAGAAAAGAAATGTTGAAACCAAAACTGCAACTCACTTATTCTAGATGCCATCTCCAGAAACAGAAAGTAATTTTTTTAAAAAACAAATAACTTATATTTTCTCCCAAATATTGCATAGGGTCAAAACAAAGGTTCATGAATTCAATATATTTCCATTGACACATTGGAAGCTACCCAGACACAGCATAATAATAGAAAGGCCATCTCTAAATATTCTTTGTCCCACATAAAAAATGGAATGGAAAAGAGAAAATTATGTAAAAGTAGCTGAAGCAATAACAATAACTATTTACAGAATAAGAATCCAAAGCACTTGAATTTCAAACGAAAATAACAATTTATCAACAGACAAAACCAGGTCCGAGTGCAGGGGTGTATATTTCATGCACTTTGAAGCATCGGAACAATAAAGATTGAAAAACCTTCTTTAAAAAGCCTATTTAAGTCGCTGAGCAAGAAATAACGAATATTCCAACCGTTCTGAAAAAGATTTTTCTCCATCCCCAACTATAGACTCATTTACCTTATCTATAAGTAATAGTATCTGAATTGGCATATTCTCCACAATTGTCACATGCCAATTAACAATTCGATGTGTTATTGAAATGCAACTAAACGTATATTTTAGCAGACCGTTATGAATTCAAGAGTTCAACAGAAATTTACAAAAATGTATAATAAATAAAACAGATATAATACCTTAGTTCGATCAAAAGTGTTAATTATTTTATAAAAGTTAAATATCCCCATCTTTATTGTGTCGCCAAAGTGACTTACCTTTCATGAAAAAGCAAGAGAGACAATGACCAAGTAATATCAACATTCAGAAGAAATATTAAATAGGGTCAACTGACCTGTCATCATCTTCATCAATCTCATTGTCTGAATCCGCAGATGAAATAGTGACATCCGGCTTTAACTGAGCAGACTGAAGCAAAGGAGGCATAACTACACTCATGTAAGGAAGGAAATCCTGCCCAAGGCACTTGCAAAGTCGGGCCCATGCCTACAATATAACAAAAATAAAGTCAGGACTCCGATATTGAAACTCGTATAAATGTTTCTGCTGCTCCCAGATAAAATACCATACTTGTAGCATGTAGCTGGTAGTGGGATCATCAGTCTCCAGTTGTGATCCTTGCAATGACATAAGCACTTCCATGACCTGGTATAAGACGACGGAATTAACACAAATTATAACCAGCCAGATTTAATTTTTGATAACTAGTGATCTTTCTTAATCATAATTCATAGGGACCAAGAATAGCAGTGTGCACAAGACCAATAAGATGGAAAACCAAGACAATGGAAGAGACAGAAAAATAATAAACAAAACGGCACGTTACAAAAGATAACTAGAACCTACAGTTTCTTACCTGCTTTGCGTCGTCCTTGAATTTCTCCTTTCCAACTGCCATCCCAACTAAGCTAATACACTCCATAGCTTTGGCACGAAGCATGCGGTTAGACTTGTCTGTCGCATTTACCAAGATAGCTTTCAAGTATGGCATCACGGCATCATAGTATTTCTGGAAGTGCTCCTGTCATAGAAACAAACCAACGGCTCAATATATAAGCCAAGCAAAAAAAAAAAAAAAAAAACGCAAAGAACCATCAGGATACCTGAGATGAATCAGCAACGGAAGCTAAAGCAGTCAAGGCACCCTCTTGAACCATTTGTTTGGAGTTCTGAAAGTTAGACGATCGAAATTAGAACCTCATACTCTAATACTTATGTGAGCGTATGACTAATTCAATCTCATATCCAATTGTACCTGAAGAAGTAGAAGCAGCTTGTGAACTATGCCGTCTAAGTAAGGGGTCAAAATTTCCGGAGTACAATTTTCGCTGAAGTTGAGGACAGCAGAAGCAGCATGTGCCTGCATATATAGTAAGCAGGTTTAATCAGTTGGCAATTCTATAACTATGAAACTTCCCAGGCATTAGACGATGTAAACTGGTTAATAGGAAACTCAATATGATTGGGCAGGGTAGATGTGTCATAGACAAATCATGCTCGTTTGAGTGCCACATGATCTAACATAGTGAACAGCATTTATAGATTTCGTTTTTTTCCTTTTTCTGCCTAGCAGGAAAGACAATCATTGGAGCTAATAGATTCAAAGCAAAAAATCAACCTCAAGCATACAACCTAGACTGATGCAAGGAAATGAAACAGAGGTCCTGCATATCATTAAATTTGTGGGTAACACTGAGAAATTTGTTTACAGATAGACAGGTTTTTCACTTCAAGGGAGTAGAGAGTATTTATCTCAGGAAAAAATACTAACTAACTATCAAGGTCATTGTGGACTATTCGCCGAGTGTAAGATCGTTGTACTCAACTAGTTAGTGGTACTTTTAAAAGGAGATAAGTTTGCATACATTCCAATTAACAACCAAGCTGCCCACATACCTGCACTCTTGGATTTTGCAAATCATCCATTGCCACAGCTAGAGCCGTCAACACTCGCTGATGGTATTGAATTTGCAAGTCCGGCCCCAAGTCAGTTGAAAGCTGACCAATTGCATTAATAGCAGCCCATCTCACTCGGGGATGAGGATGTTGAAAGGAGTTTAAAACCATGGATAGCACTTGTTCCAAATTTTTTGTCATCACCTACAATAAGAGGGAATAAATGATATAATGACTTAACCATAGACCAACCACAGCATAAAGTCGATCAAGGTACCCTAATTATCCAATAAACAATAGTGTATAGTAAGCAACCAGCTAAGCACAAACCAAAACTACAGCTCAAACTCAAGCCTCAAAGATATAGTACCACTACCCAGTATGCATTAAGTGCTGCCGCTATTTTAAGTAATGCTCTTTACGATCCAATATTATGTTTAGGTGAAACAGGCTTTTCCCTTTTTCTACGACCTAGTACTACCATTGATTAACAACATTGTGAAAAGAGAGTAATAACATGTGGCAGACAATAACAACATCATACATCTTCAAGCAAAGTAACATTTGGAAAGAACTAAAACTAAAGGAGCAATAAACAGAAGCAAAGTAACATTTGGAAAGAACTAAAGGAGCAATAAACAGAGCGATACCTTGGCACAGCCCTCTGCGATTTGTGCAAGGGCAATGAGTGCCGCGTGATGGTTCTGCCATTCAGGAGCAGACAGATAAACCGGCAACTGTTCGGATGCTACTGGAACAATAGTAGTTCCCCCAAGAGCTATAGCAAGCCTATCCAAACACTCCTGGCCAACACTATAATTACTAGTTTCTCCTGCATCTTCATCCTTAGCCTCAGCACTATGCCAAGCAGGATCATCCTCCACATCCAAAAGCATTTTCATTAAGGTCGCAAACAACCTACTAATGAACTGTGGCAACTTCCTCATCATACCAGGCGCTCTTTCCCTTGCTTCGGCCAATGTAATCACAAACTCCACAGCCAAATGCCTAGTACCTTCCTCCAAACTCTCCGCCTCAGCTATCTGCAACATAGCCCCGACAACATCCACTATCTGCCTCCGCAAAAACCTTGGTTCCGTTCCGGCCAAATCAATTAACAGCTCGAGAGCCTCCTGGGCGGTGGCCTCCTGACCGGAATTCAAGGACTCCGTCAAAGTCCTCATCATCGAAGGCAGCAAGTCCTGAAACCTATCCCGTTCATTTGAACTCGACAAACACTGAATAAAATTAATAACAGCACTCAACGCAGCAATTTTCACATCCGGATTACTCGAATTGTTCAACACATTCAGAAAGACAGAATGCAAATCAGTAATATAGGGACACAGCGTTTCACCAATATATTGAGCCAATTGAGAGAAAATCAGAAACGCTGATTCCTGAAGCTTTGGTGAATTCGACGTCACACACTGAAACATGAACGGCAAAATCTCCGCCCACTGATTCTCCGGCAACAACGAGGCTGCTAGCTCCGATACGGTGTCGCAAATCTTCTTAATAATCGATTTCGACTCCTCCGTTTGAATCGATTGCAGGAGAATATTCTTCACGGTCGAACGAGTCGGCTCGGACAGCTGCGGCCAAATGAAGGAGTCGTCGTGAGTCAGCTGCTTACGGAGGAGGATTGCCGCCATGGCTCGCGACTCAAGACTACCGGAGGTGGAAAGCAGATGAGCGAGCTTCAGCAACAGCGAGTTAGGATCCTTCTGTTTCAGCAAATTGAAGATCGACTCGGCGTGAGAACGCTGCTCGTTGGCCGAGGACATGAGGTGAGAGATGAGCGTCTCGAACGGCGCTGGGTCAGGGCCGAGAATCACCGCCAGCTGAGTCGACTCGGCGTCCATTTTCGATTTTCACTGAGTCAGACAGCGGCGAGTTGTGTTGTAACTAGGGTTTTTGATTTTGTGTGTTTTTTCTGCAAAATGCTTTATCTGCTTGCAGTCTCTCTCTTTCTCTCTCTCACACGCAGAAAGGCACGCAGTGGAGGTGTGTCGTTTTATACTGGGCGAGGGCTATTTTGGTACTTTTGGGTTATGAAATGTATGGCGGAATGTACAGCTCAGGATGCGGGAGGTACAAGGGTGTAAAGCAGAAAGAATGGAGGGAAAATAAAGAGATGGTGGGGCAAATTAGGGCATAGCTGGTTTTGATTTTTAGTGATTTTATTAGCTGTTTTCTGGGTTGGCAAATTAATTATTTAATTATAATGGTTGTTTTTGTGATCCTTTATTATTAAAAATACCTAAAACATAATGATTTTGTGAAAGTAATGTGGACATATGCACTTAATCATCATGGATTCCTGGTTTGAAATGAAATTTGGGTCAAAGATGTCTTTGTTGATGATGATTTTTATATGGCAAAATAATTACTTCTAATTAGTTGAAGTCTAGTTGGGACTTCGTAAAAGTTTTTTAGATGTTTTTTTTTATTTCACATTAAATTATACATTTCGCCTATCTAGAGACAAACATTAATACTGAGATTTACAACTTATACTACAACGTTTTAAGGTAGAGTGTTGTGTTCATTCAGATAATGGTGTAACGAACCGAACGAATAATTAAAATTTACGGTTATATAAATCTTAAGGACTGAAAACAAATTTAGTTCTAAAGATTGCTACAGTGTCGGTAATAATTACAAAATCACAACAAATATAGCCTATTAGCCTAGAGGTTTCATTGTTGACGTCAAATCTTCAAAAATTCCAGGCTAGATATGATACCGCAATTCAGCAATTGCAAACGATCCACTAAGAGCATTTTGGTTGAGCCCTCCATCTCGGTTAATATAGTATTATTTATGGTGTAATTGCAATTTCATGTTAAATTTACTTCGTATCAATTTTAATTCAGGTCATTTTGGATCAAATTTACTTCGGTTTATTACAAATTTGGTGATTAAGTGTCAAATTCAATGTGGATAAGATTAGTTTGGGTTAGAATGAATATAAGTTATTTTTGAATAGTGTGATTTCATACATATAGGGCGAGTTTGGATTTAAGTAATTCATATAGAAACCAGTCAGGCCCAATTTGGATTTTTTTTTAAGAGGCAAATCTATCATAATCCTACTCCTACTCTTACACTTACAATAACCCAATACCACCTTATATCGCCACACCAATACCAATCTTATAACACCAAATAAATCTCCACCTCCGGAAATCGAACCCGGGACCTCTCACTAATACACCATGCACCTTACCACTGCATCACCCCCTGAGTCCGCCAATTTGGATTATGATTGGGTCTTGGTAATGCTCAAGTTGTCTCCCCGTCGTCAAATTTAAGTTAAATTTAAGGTTCAAATGGGATCATTACGTATCTATAAATATCTAAATTCGCCTATGTGTTAGTTTACCGGGTTTACATAGTATGGAGGCTTCATGTCTTACAACCTATCATTCAACTAAACACGCTCCTAGTGATATGTCTATTTGAACATATTTTTAGATGTATCTAGGTGAATTGTGTCGACTATCTAATCGTATATGTTTTGCATGTTCTTACGTGTTGTTCTTTATATGCATGAATGTTGCATTATGATAAACCAAGTGTCTTCCAAAAAGATACATAAATGAAGAGTTGATACATTTGTTACCGAATAAAGATAAACTCAATAATTAAGAATCTAGTGATGTTGGCAATATTCAACCGCATTGGATAATGTAGTTATTAAATGATTCAGTTGCACTGGATGTCATCTGATCCCATACCGTATAATCTTGTATGAATAAGCAACCGACCACACCAACAACATCGCCAAAACGATAAGTTCAATCCAGGACCCAATAATTCGAATTGTAGAAGTCACCTAATGTAAATTGAAAATCGGTTAATGTCGTTAATTCAACAATGTCGTCTCTAGCGGACAAGGGGGTGATATTTCATGCACAAATCCAGGACATCGGTGAACCACACAGAGAAGAAAGAGAGGCAATTTAAACCTCATGAATTGTTGACCAAATAAACACAATGACTGACTCGCCTCAATTGGCTAACCATACACCTAAAATTCTGCACCGAGATTGACCAAAACACACAACCCAATCGAATTCTCGTACGAAACAGTGAGGGCGGCTTCAGAACGGAAGCGCACAAGCAAAAGCTTATGATAAAAAATCTACACCAACAACTTAACGGCGAGTAAGTCTCCTGTGATTCCGGAATTTCCATAAGCTTAAGGAAATTCCGGTTCCTTACATTAACGTGCGCGCATATATGGTCCCTAAAACCCCAGTC
>JAYMSL010005539.1:0-10002 GCA_036897195.1 Plantago coronopus
AAATTTAGATTCAGGACTTAGATGTAATTGTTACATCTAATGGGATCCCGATGAGTAGGTGTGATCCAGTGGGGGTGGTATATGTAATAATCCCTTTAATAAATCACTTTAGAATTTTTGAATGCATAAAACAATGCTCAAAATCTCTTTTTTGATAGTAGAGTAATTTTTCTGTGTATCATTCCACTGTGCTGATGTAAACTGAACAACATATTCCTTCCCATTTTGCTTTTGTTTTAAAATCCCACCATAACCTATATCAGACGCATCAGTTTCTACAACTTTTGGTAGGTCAGGATCAGCTATATGGAGACAAGGAATTTCTAAAACCTGTTTTTTAATTTCTTTTACTAAGGCTGTATGTTTATCAGATCATGTGACTGGATTTTTTTTAAGATGATCGTGAAAGGGTTTCGCCTTCCTATTTATATTAGGGCAAAAATCTAATACATAATTTAAACTACCTAAGAATCGTTGTAGCTGTGTTTTATCTATGGTCTTATTTGAGAATTTATTAGCAAACTGTAGAGACCTCTCTATAGTTCCTTGGAATATATAGTAGCCTAGGAACCTAATCTTTGTTTGGAATATACTCCCTCCGTCCGTCCAATTCCGCCCCATGATGCTTTTGGCACATTATTTAAGAATGTATTATATATATTGCTATATAGTACAAGTGGGGTATATTGAAAATAGTAAATGAAAAGTAAAGTAGTACAAGTAGGGTTGAATTGTGGTAATATATTGATATATAGTACAAGTGGGGTAGGAGTGTTTGATTTAAAAGTAATAAAAAGTTTCCATTTAGACATGAGAATGAATTGAGCGGACGCCCAAAATGGAAAGATGGGGCAGAATTGAGCGGACGGAGGGAGTATTCATTTTTGACTTAGAGACTACAAGGCCATTTTGCTTAGTGACATAAAGAAATATTTTAAGATGTTTAAAATGTTCTTCAATTGTTTTATAAAATATCAAGACATCATCTACGTGAACAAGACAAAATTTTGAGTAATCATTAAATATTTCATTCATAATTCTCTGAAGTTCCGAAGGTACATTCTTTAGATCAAATGACATTACATTCCATTCATATTGACCAAAAGGGACTGTAAACGCAGTCTTATATCTATCCTTTTCAAATATCTGTATTTGCCAGAATCCTGACATCTTGTCAAATTAGAGAATATAAAAGAAGAGTGGAGTTTTTGCAACAAATCCTATTAATTTGGAATTGGATATCTTATCCATTGCAGTGTTGTGTTTAAGGGTTTATAGTTTATAACTAGCCTCAGAGTACCTCTTTCTATTTTTGAAGGTTTATTAACATTTTTTTTTTTTGGAAAACCGAGAGCTGCACTCTCGGGATTTATTATAAACATAAAGAGATTAGTTCACGGGGGTTTGTAAGACCCCCAGTACAAGATTGCCTTCTCGGGCACAAACATAGCATAAACAGACATATTACATAGGAGCTTAACAAGATATGTAGTTTTCCTTCGCATGTTAGAGTCTTCCTTCTCATGCTTGTCTTCCTTCCTAGCTTCCGGTTCCTTCGTGATTTGCCACTGTATATGCTCCAAGTGATGAATTATGGGTACTCTGCTATAAATACTAGCAACCAGCAGCCAAATTCGACAGGAGATTCGAAAATACAATGTTCCACTCTTCCATGCTATCAACACATCTGCCCAATCTTTGTTGTTGTTTAACCTGTTGTCTAGCCCTTCACAGCTCCACTTGTTTAATCTCCTCTTCCTTCCATCAGCCCAGCTCTTACCAAAATAAGTACTACCATCTAGCAAAATTATATACCATCTTTGACAATAATCTGATCTATTCATTGCACGCATTCAAGTAAACAACCATTCTCAAAGCTTCTATCAAATTCAGCATCCATTTACAAAATGTACCAATCCTAGCTCTAACAGTCCATCTATTAACACAGCTGCAGTTGATGCAGGCAGACAAAAGAGTGCACGTGTGCTTGGTGTTTGACATGTGCAGTAACCACAGCTGACAGAGAAAGTTTGCCAGGATAAGACCAAAAAAATTGTGCTTGTGTGCATAGTGAACAACCAGCAATAGTAGCAGCTGGGAGGATGAGAAATCCTTAGCTAGACCAACTAGAAGTGAATGCACCCTCAAGAAATCTGGATGAATGCAGGCCAAAGCAAATGCTACTCTACAATGATCTTTCATAACAAGTAAAAGTAGCAGACTCAAGTATGCCATTCCCAGAACCCATAAACCAAACCCCAACCAACAAACTGGCTTGATAGTAAGATGATATACATTCCTAGGTTTCAACCCTAGCTCACTAGCACTTTGTTCTGTTTTTGTGCTAACATGTTTTTTCTTTTTTTTTGTTCTTTTTTTCTTTTATATATTTTTTCCCTTGCATCCATTTTTCAACACCACCTTCCTTCCTTATACTCCATAGTTTTACATGTAACTGAACAACCAGATATATAGCTGTAGAGTTACTGAATCCAAAACTAAACCTCAAAGATAAGGAAATGCTACCTTGCCTGATGTACTGATTTTTGCAGCTTAAGCTGCCAGCAATGTGTATTTGCTCCAAGCCTGTCTGATTGTTGCATGACCAGCTTTGCAGTTTGTTCACCTTCTGTGGGCTAGTTGTTAGCAATAATGACCTGCATTTCTGCTGCACATGTGTATTCCACACACTCTTTTTATCACCTTTCCTTTTCTTTTTTTTTTATTATTTTCTCTTTTTTCTGCCTTTTTTCTTTGCTATTTGCTTTTGGCTTTTTTCATTTTTATTTTTTCCTCCTACCATCCATTTTTCAACTCCACATTCCATCCTTTTACTCCTGAAATCATCCATCTTATAGTACCTCATAGATGTTCTATTTGTATAGCAACTGATATTCAAACTCTTAGTATTAGACCAGAAGAAAAAACAAATGGCTAAAGGAGAGGAGTGCAATAGCCTACTAATGTTCAGACAAAAATTATCTACATGACTGTTTTTTGATAACTGGCAAGATTCTAGACCTGGTCAGTAGTCTAGCAAAAGAAGTGGTGTTATTGAGGTTGTGGTGCAAGGCTAAAGATTTACAAATCCCTCTCAAAAGACTTAATATGCTGCAAATGTGTTGAAATGTGTGGCTTATGTGTGGTATTATCCCATGCATATTTGTACCTTTCCATGTGTACTTATTGCTTGTTCTGCCGCCAATGCCCTTGTACCTGCAATAAAGTGTTAGTTGCAAATTCATTTTGGTATCCTTAGATAAGGAAATCCAGATGTGTCTGAAAATAGGCCATTTTTCACAGCTCTTGAGCACATGGGGAGGGTAAGCTCAGCCTGTTGTCCTAATCTACCCTTCAGCGCTTCAGTTGCTAACAAATCACCAACCATATTGCCTTCCCTGTATACATGCTGAAACACAAGCTCACAATTCTGTTTGAAATTTGATATTTGATGCATCGAGTGCATCCATTTCCAGTTCACAAATTCTGCCTTGGAGTTGAGCATCTGAATCACAGAACTGTTGTCAGATTCCACAATAACCTTCCTGTACCCTTTTATTTCACACATCTCCACCCCAGCTACAATGGCAGCTAGCTCAGCTTGAAACACTCCCTCACAATTTACCAAATTCTGCCTGGCACAGAGAAATCTACCATCTGTGTCTCTAGCAATAGCAGCAATGCCAGCCTTGTTAATGCTCTCAATGTATGCAGCATCTGTGTTAAGTTTCACCCATTCAGCTCGTGGTTTGACCCAATATACCAGTATCAGAGGCTTTGTGATACAAGGTAGGAATGTAATTCCCCAAAGATTGGCAATACTGTGATCTCCTTTCCATTGCTTAGCAATCATAGGATAGGCAGCATGACTTATTCTTATGTACTCAAGGATTTTCACAATGATCTTGTTGGCATTCACAGGAATGTTATCATACTTTGCCTTGTTCCTTGCCATCCAGCACCACCATAAGACTAGACATGGTACTATAGCTCTAATGTGTCCAATATTCACAAAATCTGTCGAGTTGAACCAAGACAAGAGTCTATTGAGTACATTCTGGTGTTCCACTAGCGGTATGCTGAAAATACTAGACATACATTTCCATACTTTCCCAGCTTCAGGGTTGTCAATCAAAACATGTTGGACTGATTCTATGCTTTGACAACACTGACATTTTGAAACCAATGTCAGGCCTCTCTTTTGCATAACCTGCTGCACTGGAATCCAGCTATTGAGGGCTTTCCAACAAAAGGTGGATATGGTGGGGGAAATATGCTTGCTCCACAGCAGTGCATAAATTTTCCTTTCTTCTTGTTTTTGCCTGATGCATTCTCTAACAGAGGATGTGGTGAACAACCGAGATTTGGACAATTTCCATAATGGGGTAGCTTGTTTTGTATGCCCAGTAGCAGTCATGTAGATCTGATTAGCCATCTGAAATGGTAATGCATCTCTGAGTTTATGCCAGTCCCATTGCCCTTGATCATCCCACCATTCATTTAAGAAAGAGTCTCTGGTTTCCTCTGGAGGTTGAAAAATGTTGCCAAGGGGTTGTCCTAGCTGAAAAATCCAGCAATCCCACCAGAAGGATACACCCCCAGTACCAGCAACCCAAATGATTTGCTCCTGTGCTTCAACATGTACAGAACTTATCCTCCTCCATACCATAGAATCAGTAGGTTTAGCCTGTAAAGACCTGATGTAGCCTTGCTGCATATACTTGTGCTTGAGAAACCTGGACCATAGGGACTTTTGTTCTCTGAACTTGAACCATAGTTTATATGTGAAAGCTTTGCACATATCTTCAACTCTGATTATACCTAATCCTCCTTCCTCAGTAGGAAAACATACTTTGGGCCATTTAGTCCAGTGAGTTTTCCTCCCTTCCTCAGAGGAACCCCATAGAAATTTAGCAAAGATTTGCTCCAGTTCACACAGGACTGATTTTGGTGGGGAAACAACTTGCATAACAAAAACTGGCATTGCATTTAGAACGCTTCTGATTAAAGCCACCCTACTTCCTTGTGAAAGAAAGTTGTAGTTCCAACATGAGAGTTTCATTCTTACTTTGTGCATCAATGGTTCAAACATGATTTTCTTCTTTTTGCCTTTGGATATAGGAGCTCCAAGATAGATGAATGGGAACTCCATAGTCTGAATGTTCAGAAATTCAGCTAGCTCTCTTTTGTTTGCTCTCTTCCCTATAATGAACCCACTCTTGGATAGGTTAACCTTTTGATTTGACACCAGTTCAAAATGAGCTAAAAAATCTCTGATCTTGGCAAGACAACTCTTAGCACCATTGCAAAAGACAATGCAATCATCTGCATATGCCAGGTGAGAAACCTGTATGCCTTTGGGAACATGATAGTACAATTCAGGATGTTGTTGATACAACATATTCAGACCTCTTGTTAAGTACTCATTCATGATAATGTACAATGCTGGAGACAAAGGGTCTCCTTGTCTGAGGCCCTGAGTGGCAGATATGTAACCACAAGCTTCCCCATTCACAAGTATGCTCAGCTGACTCTCCATAACAATTTTTTTGACAAGTTGGATCCATTCTTCAGCAAAACCAAAAGAGTACAAGATAGAAAATAAGAAGGACCAACTAACTCTATCATAAGCTTTCATCAGATCAAGTTTCAAGATCAAATTGGACCCTCTAACTTTCCTATCTATAGCAAGAGCAAGCTCTTGTGTCAAAAGAATGTTATCAGTAATAGCTTTATTTTTTAAAAACCCAGACTGATTTTCAGAAATGATGCTAGGAAGAAATGTAGCTAACCTATCATTCATGAGCTTAGATATGATTTTCTGCATGTTACTACACAAACTAATGGGCCTAAAGTGAGACCACTCAGAAGGATTTTCTCTCTTGGGAATCAGTGCAATAAGAGTATGAGAGAACTTCTTAGGAATGTCAGCTCCTTGGAAAAAATCAATGACAGCATTAAAAATGTCTTGCTTAATAACAGGCCAACAGGTTTGAAAGAAATGACCTGAAAAGCCATCAGGCCCAGCCGCAGAGTCTGGCTTCAGGTCAAAAACCACTTTTTGAACCTCCTCAAAGGAGGGAATGGCACACAGAAAAGCATTTTGCTCAACACTCACAATATGTGGTATGACTGGGATATGAGAGGCTGGATCAAACTCATGTGTACCAGTGAAAATAGAGGAGAAATAATTCACAGCTGAGGTTTTAATCTCATCAGGTGAGGTAATTTCTAGACCATTTTCAGAGATGCTGACAATAGACATGTTGGCTCTTTTTCTTTTGACTGCAGAGTGAAACAAGTGGGTATTCCTTTCTCCATCTGCCCTCCAAGACAGGGAGGCTTTTTGTTGCCAGAATAACTCTTCAGCAAGTAAAGCTTGGGCAAGAGACTCCTTTAATTCAGCCAAGAGGGCTTTGTTCACAGGAGTAGGATCAGCAAAGCAAGCAGTGTCAGCAGAGGACATTTGGGCCTCCAGTTTTAGTAAATTTTGAAAAATATTCCCATACTTGTGCTTATTCCACCACTTCAGATATTGTTTTAGCCTAAAAAGTTTCTCAGCTATCATTTTCAAACCCCTAGCTCTAGCAGGAATGCACCAATTACTTTCAACATCACTCAGAAAATCTTTGTGTTGGGTCCAGCAATTAAGAAACCTAAAAGGCCCTCTACCAGTATGAGTAACACAACTTGAAGTAACAAGGAGAGGCCTGTGATCAGAGATGCTATATGGACCATGATGGACAACATTTTGCTCAAAAAAATCTAGCCAAGAGTGATTTAAAAGAACCCTATCTAATCTTTGGTGTAAAGAACCATCTGGTCTTTGCCAAGTAGTGTCTGGCCCTGTGAATCCTGCATCAATGAGACCAGATTGCAAAATGCAGTTGGCAAAGTCTGCCATACTGCTGATGTGAGAAGTACCACCTATTCTTTCACTAGCATTAGTAATGATATTAAAATCACCTCCTACTAACCAAGGAAAATTTATGTCAGAAATGCTACATATATGATCCCACAAGGCATACCTACCAGACCTAGAACACTTAGCATAGACAAAAGACACCCATATAGAAGTAGAAATGGCATTATGAGACACTTCACAAGTGAGCATTTGCTCATGATCAAAGACTGTTTTCATATCATATCCTATGTTGCAAAAGACCCAAATCTTATTAGTACTATTAGCTAAGACTTTATCATAACCTAACATCCTACAGTAAGTGACACTATCCAGCTCTACCATAGGTTCTAATATGGCTAATATATCAAATTTTTCAACTTTTTTCATGAATTTAAGCATATTTTGGGTCTGTCTGTTTCCTATACCCCTAACATTCCAGATTTTGCATATCATTGTGAGGACTGGGAGGGTAAGTTTCCATCTGGATTCTCTCCTTGTTTGCCACTCCTAGTTAACATGGTATAAGCACCTCTAGGTAAGATTCTACCTCTTCTGGGAGTATAAGTCCTGGAATTACCTCTTCTCACAGTTACATTTCCTCCATCAAGGTTAGAGATCATCCTATTGATACCTTCTGCATGAGCATCATTATTCACATTCTCCTCTGATTCAGATGGTTCTAGTTGCCTACTCATGCCATCCATTGAGTTTCTTCTATTGACCTGCAAAATATTTGGTTCAGACATTAGAGCTTGCTCTTCATGTGTAAAAACAACTTTGAAATAATTGGATTTGACAGGGCCTTCCCTTCCATCAGACATGATAGAGCCCTCATCATCAGCCATTCCTTCTTCTTCCTCCTCTTCATTGACTTCCATTCTATTTGTTTCTTCATCAGACCTCAATGGAATATACTGAGAGTTGGGGCTACAATTGTTTGGGATACCTTGTACTGGTCTATCCCCACTGTACCCTAATGGATCAGCAACTTCCAAGGGGGTATTTTCTTGACTTGAGAACACTTGATATCTGTTGAGTTGAGGAATTGGCTCTTGATACACAACTTCTGTGTCTGTTCCATCATTGTTATCATTACCAGGCTGCTGAACTTGTTGAGCTAGAGGAGTAGATTGATTTTGGGGAGCTATGACCCTTCTTTCTTGCTGTCTTCTATTATGAATTGGTCTACCAAAAACATCTCTGGTGGCTCTTTTTCTTCTCTGCCTTCGCTGCACAGGCACAAACTCTGCTTCTTCATTGTTAGAGTTATCATTGACATTAACATTTACATCAGTAGTCCTGTTCTGATTGGTGTTCTCATCAATGTTTCTAGTAGGGGCTGGTTCATTGTTAACCACATGATGGGGATCATTATTTCTATGCACTCCCCAGGATTTTAATGCAGGGTTCTTCACATAACAAAATTTAATGCTGTGACCCAATTTGTGACAGTGTTCACAGTAATCTGGCATTTCATCATACTCCACCATGACTTCATGACTCTTACCATTTAAATCTACCAAAATGGAATGCGGGTGAGGGGTGGAGGCATCAACTTCTATACAGATCTTAGCTTTGTTAAACACAGTTTTTTGTGCAGTGGCTTGGTCCATTCTAAGTGGAGTCCCAATTAATTTGGCAATCTCAAATAGTGCCTCACTGTGAAATAACATGATAGGCAGTTTCTTAAATGTCACCCGGCATGGTACTAGTGGAGAATCTACATCAGGTGTATAATCTGGTGACCATTTTACCAATTTTAGTGCACTGCCAGCAATGAATAATGACCCTTTCAGCCAAAGCTTCGTATAATCCTCTTCTAAATTCAGACTTATTATTAAATGTCTCTTATCAAGGTAGCTGATATTGAAACCTTTTTTCAGACTCATTTTTTTGAAATCAACTACAACATCTCCAATTGCAGGGGGTTCTTTTGCAGAGAACTTACCAACAAGAGTAAGAGTGAATGGAGCAGATAAAGCAGCAATTTCAGTAGATGAAAATTTAATAGCAGGGATACCATTGACCAAGTACTGTTGTTTTGGCATGACCAATTGGTGCTTAGTGCTCGCAGCTTCAAGAAATGATGTCGGTGCTTTACCCAGAATAGCAGGGGAAATGGGATGTGTAGCTTGCACAACATGAGCAAAAGTTCCAGTGCTGCGACCCTGCCCCATAGTCGCAGAGATTCTAGCCGCCGCCATGAAGGATGATTCACCCAGATCCATACAATCATTGCTTGGCCTACCTGACACAGAGCGGTCACGAAGCAAGCTCGCATCCGTAGCAATCGTAGGAAGCTCCAGGAGAGATGTATGAGCCATGACAGATGACTAGAAAGTATAACCGCAAAGAAAAAGGCAGCGAGGAGCTGCCAGAGGACCACGCAGAGGTACGGGTTATTCAAGTCACCATAGCCGGAGGCGGATTAGGGTTCAGGTGTTGAAAATTGGGGGAAAGTTAGGCGGGAAAAGTTAGAGATTGGAGAGAGCAAGAAAGTTAGAGAGAGAAAGTTGGTGTTGCAATTATGTTGAGGTTTATTAACATAAAAAGCTACTCCATGGAGACCTAGATCGCGAGGTTAACCTTTTATTCATTAGATCTTTAATCTTGCTTCTACAATGTTCCTCCAATTTGTGATTCATTTGAAGTGGTCTGGCCTTGGTAGGGATTTGATTTTCACTAAAATTTTCTTCATAAGGGAGATCTACTATATGTTGTTTTCTGTTTCAAAACGCATTTGGTAATTCTGAACATATTTCCTTTTCGAATAGGTTTTGTAATTTCTTTATCTTATCTTTGATAATTTATTTTCGAGGCCAAAAACACCACACCACACCTATTCCCAAACAATACCTTACATCTATCTCACACAACTATTACACATATACTATTACACATGCACTATTACACACCCCTACTATTATTCCCACCTAAAACTAGGGTTGTACACGAGCCAAGCCGGCTCGAGCTCGGCTCGAAACTCGCTCGAAAAAAATTCGACTCGGAACTCGAATTTTCGAGCTCGAGCTCGATCTCGAGCCTAAAATCGAGCTCGAGTTCCTTAACGAGCCGA
Source organism: Plantago coronopus (assembly GCA_036897195.1). Taxonomy (NCBI): domain Eukaryota; kingdom Viridiplantae; phylum Streptophyta; class Magnoliopsida; order Lamiales; family Plantaginaceae; genus Plantago; species Plantago coronopus. The sequence continues at coordinate 9,981 of JAYMSL010005539.1, forward strand.
GCTCGAGCCAGGTAATGCTCGA
>JAYMSL010005540.1:0-10002 GCA_036897195.1 Plantago coronopus
GCATTTTGTTATAAACTCATTATTCTAGGTCCAAACAAAATTACAATGAGGTACGTTTTTAAATAATTATTAGGGATTATTACATATACCCCTTGCTGGATCACAACTCTCATCCGGATCTCATTAGATGTAACAATTACACTTAAGTCCTAAATCTATAATAAACTACAACAAACACATCCTTATTATTTGAACTAAATTGCAATTTCCAGATTTACCATAATTGCACTTTCACCCTAAACTTTTTTTCTTTTACATAAATGATATTTTATAAAATAAACAAAAAATTTTTTTTTTTTGTTTAAAAACCAAATGATAGTATATACAACTAAGAATTATCAAATTGGGGTTAAAATTGAATTGTAAAAAATTGGAGGATATGAATGTAAAAAAATTGTACAAGGCCTGTTTGGTTACTTAGTTAATAATTTCAGAAAAAAATCAGTTTAGGACTTATATATAATTGTTTCATCTAATAGGATCTAGGTGTAATTAGAAAATCTAACAGGGGTACTGGATGAAATTCGCCCTTATTTTGTAGACTGATTAGAAGTTGTTGGCTAACTTTATGTAGTATACTTGGATTAGTAACTTGCCAGGTTGTGTTATGATGTTTTATTAGTGCACTTGGTTTATTGCAACTTTTAATTTTTGCCAGGTTCTGTAATGTTTTGTTAATGCCAAAGTTTGTTGTTATTTCGGGAAAAATGTCATGGTAGGGGTGCAACTTAAAAAAGTCAGAAAAGGTTATGGGACAACTTGAAACTACTTAACGGCGGAAAATTAACAGAAGGCTAACGGAGGGGTGACTCAGAAATTCTGAAAACTAGATGGGGTGAATTTGCACGAAAAAAGAGATGGGGTGAGTCGAAAAACTCGGAAAAGGTTATAGTGCGGTGAAAATTTTTCTCTTTAATAAAATATAAAGTATGTATTTTGAGAATTTACTTTACCAATTAGTATGGATGAACTTGCAATTTTGGAGAATTGTTGAAGACCGTCCCTAGGCGGTTATGCCTAACATATATTTGTAATGTATCCCTAACAATTAAAAAAACACCGAAAAAAAATAATTAAAATACGGTGATTTAAGGTCAAATTGCAATAATAATTAAAATATTCCGATCAACCGGATTCGAACCAGTGACCTAAGAAAACAGTTACAACTACAGTCCTCCGCTCATAATAGCTACTACCTCCGTCTCACAAAACTTTACTCACTTTTCATTTTTGGATATGCCACAAAACTTTACCCATTACCAAACAAGAAAGCTACCACACACACTAAAACATTATTTTAACATTAATACACTTATTTATCACTATACATTCTCAAAAAGTAATCTCCTTAATTGCTTTTTTATTTTTACTGCGTTATTTTAACTCATTTTCTTAAACTGCGCACTTACTCTATTGGATAATGTTTTGTGGGATGGGAAAGTAGTAAATAATTTAAATGATCTAATTTAAAACGAAAAACATATCTAAATTTAGATAATTTAATTCCTTAAATATGTGTGTTTTATGCATCTTTTTCCTCCCTCACATGACTAGCTACATATTTAAATCCCCGCCCTTCTTTATCCGTAAATACTCGTTTTTTACTAAAGGTTACATATCACCTTCAATGTGGATATCGTGACTTGCCGAATCATCATATATATAACTATTAGAGAATTAATATAAATGACTAGATTTCTCCATCTTTCATCTTTCATTTGTGAAGTTCTGGCTTTCTTGTTTTGTTTGTGAGAAACTTTTGGGAGAGTCCACTAATGTGGTCTTTTCAAAAAATCCACTTAAAAACTTTATTTATTTACTATATAACATCACTTATTTTAACATAAACATCAATTATTTACATCAAACATCAACTATTAACAATAAACATTAACTATTTTTCAATAAACATCAACTATTTTGCAGTACATCAACGGTTTACCATGAAATATCGACTATTTACATTAAGCATCAATTATTTTTGCTATGAAATAATCGACTATTTTACATTACACATCAACTATTATAACACTAACATCAACTATTAATAAATTATCAACTATTCAATCATAAACATCAAATATTTTATAATAAACATCACCTATTTCAACATTAACATCAACAATATTGAGTGGTCTTTTCGAAAAGACCACTTATAGGTGAACTTTCCCAACAATTAGTATTTGTTTATCTCTTTTTGGAGTTCTTTGGAAGTTTTTTATTTTTCTCCACGTTCTTTTTCTGAATCTCTCATCTCTTTCCTTTTCTTTTCTTGTTCTCTTGTTTGTCTTTCTCTTATTCTTCTTCTCTGATTCTTCTACTTTTTCTCTTTTTTTTCCCGCGTTTTGATTTCGATTTTTTTTCCTTAAATGACTCATCCCCAAATTCAATTTCCAAAACTTTCCCAAATCAGAAGCCCTAAAAATGGAGGACGACGACAAGGTTCATGTTTTGCTGGTGATCGTTAACGGAGCGTTATCAAAGAAAATATCTCTTATGCTATATACTCTACCAGGAGCAGGAGACGACTGCATGTTCACTTTTGGTAGACATGCACGAACAGTGCTCAATCCGGATTCAGGCCGACTACGTGAGCAACTTTCATGTCCTAATCACTCAAGCGCCACAGAGTATTATCCAGTTGACTGATCTGAATAGCTCTGCAGGTACATACCTAAATGGCACTAAACTTGAGCCTGGCACTAAACTTGAGCCTTTGGTAATCTCACAGCCTGTGCTTGAAGGTGAGTACTTCAACCTGGGATTGAGTTCGGGTACAAAGTATGAGCTTCATTTCGATAAGAACAGGGTCGGTCTCAAGCCTAGAGGAATATAGTCATTTATATTAATTCCCTAATAATAACAATATACAAAAGTTTATTAAAGATATCTTTGGTGTCTATGGTAATTAGTGCCTATGGTGATCTATTGCATTGACTAGTAATTAATAAAAAACACAACATCTTGCATAATAGTAATTTTTTTGTTTAATATGACTGTAAAACACTTTAACACATATTTTTTTACATGAATAAAGAAAAAACACCAACCATCTTATCAGTTTTAGTTCTTATTCGAAAGATGCAGTTTATTAGATTGTTTCGTTAAACATAAATAGAGTAAAGAAAGTAAGCACTTACTTGATAATACACATCAACAATAAAAAAACTTCAAGAAAAACAATAACTTAGAAAGTTACCATGTGGACATATTTGTTTCTCTAGAATTCTAGTGAATAGTCTAGTGTTAGCTTTAATAAAAACAGAGGACCCTAAGATAAGCTTACTATTAGGTAAAGAAAGATTCTCATTAGTAGTACATTAATCAAAAGTTGAACTTTAAGAAAGGGGCTTGTTTGACTGAGGTTAGGCTTTTCATTTTTCTTTCTAAAAGAAGGGAATGCTTAGCCGTTCAATTTATTCACAAGAATCAAGTTCATGGAAATGAAAGTTAAAAGAGTCCAAACTTTATATACCATGGCATGTCATAATCGTAAAAAATGATGATCAATAACAGTTTCACATTTAGTTTTTTAGTTTGGGGTGATTCGAATTCCGACTTATTGATTGGTGGAGAATCGTATTACACTATTACTGAAATTTCGTTTTCACGGAATATGTCATTGTGCTACTTCAAAGTCTGCGAAACATTGAGAAACCGTATGAAAAAGTTTGGGTGAATTGCATTTTTGGCCCCAGGTCGTCGTCCTCCGCTTTTTTGGTCCCGCGTGAACGAACTCAGCGAACTCAGTCCTCTAATATAAAGCTTCAGTCGCACATTTAACTCCAGATTGTCGTATTTTGCTTGAATTCGTCCCTATCATCGTATATGATACTCCAACACATCAAAATAATGTCCATATCATCTCCAAATCATTCGCACATAAGATTAAGAGTGTTCTTGCCACACTCCAAGTAACAACACACACTTAGTAGAAAATGAGGGTTAGGCTGACCTTCTTCAGATTAATATTTAATTATAGCCAAGTTTTTCTTTTCGCCTGATATTAATTAAAATCTTGTCAGCCTAATTACTTAATGTTTTTCTATTACAGCCAGATATTAATCTTGCCAAGTTCATTAATTACCGCCTGACCTCCTAATTTCTCAAATAATATCCTAATTTCTCAAGTTTGAGGGATCCGCCCTTGATGGTCGCCTTATCTGATAATAATAATATAGTGGAAGCCTAATTTATCTTAAATCAAACAGTTTGATTAAAATGATAAAGGTCGATTAGGGTGGATCGCCGTTGATGCTTCATTTTGATTAAGAGAAATTAGGTTTGATTAAGGTTCCGGTCAGCATATCCACCAAACTCAGCCTGTGCCAGCAAACTGTTTGATTAAGGGAAAATTAGGTTTGATTAAGATAAATCAGCCTGAGGATATAATAGTTCGTCCACCAATACACATCATCATCATCAGTTTGTTGTCATGTAAGCACAGAGGACCTAATTCGCCGGGAATTATGCCAAGAACTCATATTAGTATCGTATTTGCAAACGTATGAAAAAATGGACCAAAAACGAGAGAGACGGGGACCTGGGAACGAAAAATGCAAATCACCCGAAAAAGTTTAGTTCTATTGACATTTGACAACACTATATATAGCCATATATTAAATCGGTGCTTCTTTCTCAGATGTTGTCTCCCAACTTTATCGGTTCAGAAGAATCCGAATCAAACATGAATCAATCAGGTTGCTATAACCCTGAAAAAAGGCTACACTTACAAGTCTGAGAGCAAAATCGAATTTGATGTACAATATCATAATAATGGCTCAGATGGTGTTTAACATTGCACAATGATTTACTAACGTATAACTTCAAATACGTTAATATTAAGTAACAAATCTTATAAATTTCGATAATGCATATCATATGTCTCCGTCGGAATTCAAATTCCTAACCTATATATGCTATTTAACACCCTTAAATCTCCAACGTAATACTACATGATACATGATGTTACTATTCTAGTGTAGCCACAATTTGTGTGTGATATGTGCCCTCATCAGTCACGATATCCAAAAGCAAAAGAAAGAAATCACTCACCTAGCTAATGGCCTCTCCTGTAGATGAAGCCTTTATGCCTCAAAAAGTTTCAACTTTCAAGCACTTGTGTGTCTGCATCTGTTAGAAACACCAGTAACAGAAGTAGCAAACTCACTAACAAATGCATTTCTCTATCAACACAAACAAAACCACTAATAGGCTCATCATTACTTCAACTAATTAATCAAAAGAAACTAGCACACAAACTAAGGATAACATTCATTGGTTTGAAAATGAAAAAGATCTTTTGGCCTATAACACCATATAAATTGTTATCCGATATACTTTGCATATAATTTTGGTCCCATCTCTTACGAGTACTTCCTTCACCTATAAGTAAGACCAAAGAAATCGGTAACATTGCTCTTATCGATGGATCAAAGAATTTCAGAACACGGGTGTTTGCCTAAAACTTTAATTTTATGAAATATGTAATTAGATTTCTTTTAAAAGTCAAATTATGAAGATATAGTGGTTAAATTACTTCCTTCAGACATGTTCGAAATGATCACGATGGTTGTAAGGGTTAAGCAAAGCAACACTTTTGTTAAATATGCTTGTGCGTTATGATTCTTTTTATCAGCCTGGTAAGATATTACGTTCGTATTGAGACCTTTTCTTCACTTGATAGTTAGCAACAAATGGAGTTCACATTTAGATACTAATGGCAGAGTGCATCTTTAGTGTTACGTTTAGAAGTAATTCAACTTATAAAAAGAAAAAGGTATAAGAATATTTTTTTTCTGAAGTGCTTGACTTAACCAAGCTCTTATGCTGGCCTAAACCATGTGGATAGGTTTACAGGTTTGGATACCATCCAGCCCAAACTGATCAACTAGGCCCAATTGTATTGCAGGAGTTACTTTGGACTCAAGCATTCCCAATTCTATGCAAAACTGGATTGGGCTCAGCTGAATTTTAACTTCGGAAACCTAAAAATAAGAACCTAAACATGTAATAATAATCCCTTATCTAAAAACATTACAAAAACAGAAGTTATCTCTGATCTAAAATACAAAATCTAAGAAAAAGAGGTCCTACCGGGAGTCGAACCCAGGTCGCTGGATTCAAAGTCCAGAGTGCTAACCACTACACCATAGAACCATGTTTGTTGTTCAAAAGTTAAGCTAATAGTACACTTTTACACACGGGTACGCATTAAAGTCCACCTAAAATGGACTTTAACAATAAAAACATGAAAAAATGCAATGTAGCAGATTCCCTAAATTTGATGGGCCTACATGGAAATTTTAGGGAATTACTTCCACGTGTCAAGATTTAAGCATTCCCTAAACAAATTACAGGGTAATTTTTGTCAATCGATTTACTGTTTATTAGTTTTATATATAAAATAGGAAATCTGATTTTATTTCATTACTAAATACATGCGGAAATTTGTATAAGGAAAGAGTTAGGGAAGGTTTTAGGTGATTATATTATAAGGAAACTGATCTTAATGCTCTTACATGTGAAAATGACGAGGTTCTACATACCAAATTTAAATTATTCATTTAATATAGTAATGTACGAAAATCTCATTTGAAAAGTATAATTTCTAAGGATTTTTTTAAAATAAAAAGAATTTATTAACTATTCCCTTCGTCCAAGGAGAAGTTTCCCATTGTGTTTTTGGTCAACAAAATAAGGAAAACAAGTATTATATTGTAAGTGGAGTAATTGTAGTACTTTTTGGTGTGGTGTAATTAAATGAGTGGATAAAAATTGGTGACCACATATCCAAAAAAAGAAATGGAAAACTTTATATTGAACTACGGAAAAGGAAAATGAGAAGATATTGACTGGACGGAGGGAATACTTATGAAAAAAATCTACTTCCCTTCGGTATATTATTAACTCTAAGCACTCCAGATTTTCTGACCCAAGTTTGGTTCCACATTTGAACCCAATAACCATTGAGTGACATGTGTCTTTTTAATAATGTGTTGAATTTTCATTTATCCTTTTATACTTGTTTATATCATTTTTACCTTTTCACCCCACTTGGTAGTCTATTAGTAGGAATTTTGTTGACTTTGGCGGGATTACCATCCTGAATACATAAAATAGTTTATCATTCCCTAAACAAACCAAATTTTAATGTTAGAGACATATGGAGTGTTTGCGATTCGGTTAAGGAAGTTGGTTATGTTCCTAACTCAATGCTACAGTAAAAAGCAACTTTGGCATTGAGTTAAGCCTCCTTTTTGTTTCTTCAAAACTCCGGTTACAATTCCTAAATTAAGAAATCCCGATAATTTTAAACTTTAACCGAGTGCCAATCATTCTGATAATTTCTTACTCAAATTTGGGCATCTTGGCATCTACATCACGGTTTTCTTTCTTCAATAATGTTATGTATGTGTAATTTGTTTATTAGTAAGTATAAGGTATGAATGAGTTCAATTTTCTCATATAACACAATAATACACTTGCTTGATGTGTTTATTGATTCTTTCCAAGAAAGCACTATGATCAGAGTAACTCAACAATTTACAGAATTAACAGAAAGTTACAGTATTCTAGTTCAACTTTCAATAGAATATTGTCAAACTTCATTACTTCAATATTATAATTAAAAAGATTAAAGATATATAATAATCAGAAAAACTTGCGTAAGATTATTCAATTTTAAACTATTTATTGTTCAATTGAGTAGAGATTTAGGGACCAATTTTTAATTTTTATAAATTATCTAAAATTACACAATTTATCAAACAAAAACAAAAAAAGATATCTATGGAGATTTTGGAGTGGCAGGTTTTTTAATTGAAATGTCCATGGAGGATCCTTTAAAAAAGAAGATGAAGAAGAACAGAAAAATAGAAGGGTGATGTTTTGTTTGTATTTTACAATTAAAATAAAGAATAGTGAAAAGGTAAAAATATGATATAAATAAAAAAATATAAAAACATAAATGGTAAATTGTAAATTAGAAAGGGCACATGTCACTTAATGGGGCTCTTAGGTTCAAATGTGGAACACAATTTGGGTCAGAAAATCCGGAGTGAACTCTAAGTGGTTGAACATCTCGTATATGATAAAATCCGCTTCCAGATCCCATAAGCTACCAACCAACCACACGTCACAAAGGAAGCCCCACAACGTTCACATAAAGTTGTGTAATAAATTAATTATTGGTGCCTTTTATATACAATTAACTCATTATCCAAACATTTGTTTTTTGTTTTGTTTTTCTTTCCTTTGGTTTTGAAGTTTTTTAAAACCAAGCTAGAATACATAACAGAAAAAAACTGAGGTTTTGTCACAACCCGATCAGCTCCATCTTTCCTCCTGAAAATAAAGCCGAAGCCAAACAGGAAGATGATCCCAAGCAACAATCGAACCACTACCATAAGAAACTAGAGACGTACTACCAAACTTAGCTAACAAGTCTACCACCGCATTTCCTTCCATGTACGCCATCTGAACCCGAAGATCGACAAAAGAACGAGTTAACATCTGAATATCAAGTGGCAGCGCCTGCGCCTGACGTAGAGGGGTCACCTGACTACAAAGACACCGAAAATCATAAACTGATTCAGTACGAATGATCAAACGAGACAACTGCATCCTACAAGCTTCAAGAAACCTAATCTAATAGCCCATAGTTATCCGTAAGCCCAATATACCCCGCACAAGCTCGAAGAAAACCCCAGTTTCTGATCTGAAAACACATCCTATCCCGCTCGGGGACAACCTTGAGAGGAACCATCAATGTTTAGGCACACAAACCCCTGCGGAGGTCTTTCCCAAACACAGTGAACCACAATGCTAGGACGAGTCTTTGCTGAAGGACCCGAATTAGACAGAGTACTCATAGCACGAAAAAGCAAATAAAACATCTTAAAAACTTTCTGTCGGAAAAAAAAGTCATTTCGCGCTGACCAGCTAACCCAACACCCGCCGGAAGTTTGTCGAAAAAGCGAAAAACACCGTAAGCCAATGTAAGTAACCAGGGAGAGCAGGAAAAAACACCCGCTGGAAGAACTCAAATTTGAGCATTGAAACAGAAGATGATCCAAAGATTCCTCGGATTGCGAACATAACGAACAAAGAGGATTATCAATAGCCCTATGTGCAAATAAACATTTTCGAGTCGGCAATCGATCATGCACCGCTAGCCAAATAAAGAAACGGATACGAAGTATATTAGAAAGCGACCACACCTTAGCCCATGGCCAAAAGGGTCCCTTCATTCCCTAATTAATCAAGGTATTATACACACTCTTCATCGAAAAGCTACCATCACGAGTGCTGCTCCACATCAATTTATCAGATTGGTAAATGGTAAGCCTGAGCTAGCGGGATACCTTGCACAGCTTGAGCAATATCTTCCGGAAATAAGAGAGTAAAAAACTTCCAGTTCCATGTACCATTTTCCAGACGCAGATCAGAAACACGCAAATGATCAAAGAACGGATCAATGTAATCAACATAGTCCCGTAATGAAAAAGGTGATAGCCAACAATCATTCCAAACCGAGATCGACCTACCATCCCCGACCTGCCAAGTTGTTGTCGGAAGTCATATCGCAATCGGATCAAATTCTTCCAAAACCAACTACTGGTAGACTTCTCTCTGGCACTTCAAAAATCCAAATCCTTGAAATATTTCGCTTTATAGAAAGTTGCCCAGAGAGAAGCAGGCTGAGAATACAATTTTCACAAGAGTTTGTATAAGAAAGCCACATTAGCAATATTCAAGTTGCGAATTCCCAGCCCTCCCAAGCGCTTGGGTTGACAAACTTGAGACCACGACTCTTTAGCTACACCACGATGATCTTCCTTAGCACCCCACAGATTTCGCCGCTACATAGAATTAATCTGAGTCAAGCAAACTTTAGGAATCCTGGCAACTGACATGGCATAAGAAGGGATTGCCGAAGTGACTGATTGAACCAGGACTTGACGACCCGCATAAGATAAGAACTTATTACACCAAATTCCA
>JAYMSL010005541.1:0-10001 GCA_036897195.1 Plantago coronopus
GTTTTTGGGATCCTTGTTTCGGGTGAAGTGTCTGGATGATAGATAATGCAGCAAATAAATCAGTAAATGACTTCCTTTGATTTTCAAGCACCATATGATTTCAGCACCATATGATTTTAGCACCAGACAATAAGCCTACTATTGCTTCACATTTTAGTTACAGAGGTCATGCATATGTTAGGTCCAGGCAGCTTAGCTCAGATATATACATAATGCACTCCCTAAATTAAATTGAACTACCTTCTACGAGTATTCATTTGGTCCGTGTTCTGGATCGTAGAACTTGGTCCTTCCAAACCTATCAAAAGCAAATTTGTCAAATAAGTGAGCACAGTATATTCACATGCCAATTATTTTCATAGTTAATACTGTCATGGAATCTAGTATCAGACAGTAACATCTACGGTTTTGGTTTCATTTCTAGTAGTTTAGAGAAGCTACCTCCTTAGAGGTGCTTTTGTTGCAAAGATTTTGCTCTACAGATTATAAATGACAAAGTTGTTATTTTATTTTTCAAATTTTATTGTCTACATTATGATTTATGGGTCCTCTGTTTGATAAATTTGATTCTAGGACTGTTATGTAAAAATTATTCTAATTAGTAAGGACTCAAGGTAACCTCCCAGTACCTACAAATCTACATCTTTGGTTGTCTTGGAAAAGGATTGGATCTTCATTTAAGTGAGAGGAGAATATCTTCTGTCAGTTTTCATGAAAGGTTTCTAGTAATCTAGTCACATGCATCGTCTCATAGAACTCTTGCACTATCACAGGGAAGAAATTGTTAATGAACTTTTGTGCCTTAGCCTAGTTTATTGGTAGTAGATGTCGAGATTGTCAGATGTGGAGCCAGGTACCCTGCGCTATTAGCATTTGTTATAAGACATAGACATGTAATGCAATAGTACAATGTTATGCAATTTGGTGCGCTTACAAACAGTTCTTCCTTATGTCTTAGATCTTGTGCTGAATTTCTTTTACTCTGTGCAGGTCGTGTTGGCTGTAAATGACCTCCCTTCAATTAATGACATAACATATCCAGAGTTAGTTGAGATTATAGGAAAGGTAATTCTGTGGTTATTTTATAGCTGCTATGGTGATTTCAAAAGCAGGTTGAAGTTGTGACTTAGTTTTTGTTTTGCAGTTGACGGACAAGGATGGAAAGCTTGCTGGAGTTGACACCTCAAATCTTTTAATTGCTAATTCCGGCAATGATTTGCCGGTAAGAAGTTTTAGGCTTGCCTGTCTTCAAAAGTTGTTTCAAGTATTAGGCTTCTTCACTTAACTGATATGGCCTTGTTCGATATAGGTCATTGACCTGACCAGAGTATCACAAGAAACAGCCTACCTAGCTACTGATGCGGACCTCATAGTAATGGAAGGCATGGTAAGTGCTCTCGAGATGCATGGCTTTCCACATTAAGTTAGTTATTGAAGTGATCATCACACACTTTCACACTGATGTTTACTGGCTTGCAACTTCCAAAGTGGATATTTATTGTTTGTGCATATAGAGAAATCATTATTCTTGAACAAACTAAGGTCTTGCTTCCATTAGATTTAATATCTCGATGGAAGTCTCTCCAGGAAATTACATTGAATATGCCATATACAAGCTTTTATCTGTGCATGAATTGGATTTGAAATTTTGAACCCACGTAAGATAAAAGTACTTCAGCTCTCTATGTGACCGTTCCTCAACTGGTTTTGTGCATCCTTAGCTCTGCTTCATCATAAATACTTTACTCTTTTAATTCCTGCAGCACCTCCGTATCTTCTTTCAGTTGTTTTTATATACTGTATCTAGTTCAGTTGAAACGGCACAATTGGACTGTTGTGCAATGTCAAATGGGTGGCATGGTGGTGCAGCAGTTGAAAGAGTAAAATAAGAGATCAGATTCTCTATGAACGGTTCTAGTAGTTAATTTTGTTTCTATTTGTTTCATGAGGTACTTTTGTTTTTGAAAACCCTGCGCGCACTTGGATAGCACTTGGCCTTGAGACTTGTTTTTGGCAGTAAAAAAGTTTGAAAATTCAGGGATGAAATGAAGTTGGATACAAAATGGTTTGGTTGCCAATTCTAATGAGCCTCACTGTGTGTACTTAAAACACCACAGACCATATTGCAGGGTATTTAATATCGAACAGTAGCAACTTAATAGTTGAAATTGCTTCATTTTTAGTAAGCATCTATGCCGGTGTCCAACTAAATGAAGAGCTGCAAGTAGGCTTCTTATTACCACTTTTATTATCTCATGTTTTCTGTTGATATTTTTGGCCAGGGACGTGGAATAGAAACTAACCTTTACGCACAATTCAAATGTGATTCCTTGAAAGTCGCGATGGTAATCATAAAACTTCTGATATGCACCATTACCTCGATCTGATCACATTTGCTGGTTATTTTTCGTTAATTTTGATCTATGTTCTGCTTTGTATCCTCCTGTTTAGGTGAAGCACCTTGAAGTCGCTGAGTTTCTTGGAGGAAGGCTCTATGATTGTGTGATCAAGTTCAACGAATCTCAGTGATAGTTGTCCATATTCATTACATGTCGGCAAGGATGCTTCTTGTGGAAAGATGTTATTCTAAGTTGGATCTCGTGATCCATCTATTCTTCATATCAACCTAGTGTGGGTCGATATGGAATTGAACAGTATGTTTTACATTACAAATATTTAATTTCTCCAGTGACGCTTGTATTTGGCACTTTGCTTAGACGGTTTTTTTTTAGGAAAGATGCAAGATCTGAACTAGTACTATTTATGTAATTTGGGCTCCGTGTTCAACTGAATAGTGTGAGCTCAAGTTGTCTTTCATAATTTCATCCATCACATGTGGAATATTATTGTTTTTTTTCAGAAAGCCACAATCATCTACAAAAAGATGTTAGTAGCTGCCAGTTCTTGTTCATATATTTTCAAATTTGCCTACATTACATGATTCGGAAAATGAAAGAATTTAACCGGACATTTTACTACCCTAAACCATAATCCCATTCCGTAAATGATACTGACGCAAGAAAAGTACAACAATATTGCACTGTGCGCCAAAGATGGTTGATTATCTCACAGGAATTCGTGCAGCTGTAGATTTCTTTCTAGCAGGTGGTACCTGAAAGCTTCTCTTTAGATCAATAGTCGTCAGTTCCTCCTTGGAAGAATATTTTCCAATACATCAAAAACATGGTCAGTAGATGAATAAGGGGGCTCAAGTGCCAGGAAACAAGACACTCTTGGCCTCGATCATTTAACAAATTGCTTTGGCGGGATGTATTGATCGACAGATCTGACACACCATGAATATCCAATATTGTAGTATTAACCATTAATATATCTTCTGCAGTATGTATAGCTGACTTGTTACATACTTGATATGCGTTCTTCAATCTTGAGCCTGCAGGTGACATTGAAGATTTGGTTATATTCTTAAATTGAACACTTTATGTACAAGTGAGGGAAACATCGACTTTGACTGAATCCTCTCAATAATGTACCTTTTCTCCTAGAGTCATGGTTCAGCTATCAACATTTGTAAAATTTATTGAAACATTTTAAACGAGTGGAAGTGCTAGTCAACAACATTGATCTACTTTTCTATATTTCTCTAACAAGTCACTAAAAAATGCAATAAAGACTGTAAGGAAGTTTTAGATAACAGTGGGACTGACCATTTGAAAGTAAGAAACACATGCTATGTTATCTCTGGAGTTTCCCGATGGAGTGTAAGTATACCGCAACGGAGACAACCCTGCCAACAGAAAGTTTAGTTCAGTTTCATGGAATTCATGTCCTCTGAGTTGTTTTCGTGCAGTCTATGAAGTTAATTCAATTGTCTGAATGGCTGAATTTAAATATTGTACTCACGTGGATCCAAGAAAGAAGGCAAGGGAGAGATGAAATCCAAATAGGAAAACAGACACAATAGCTGTCAACAGCATCGCAACTGATGTAGAATAAACCTGTAAAATTATGAAGGGTGTTAACAACTACATTCACATTTCAAGCGTAAAAGAGATTACATGTGAAAATCAAACTATACCTTGACAATATTGTCGGCATACTTCATTACCATTGAAACAGCAATACCACTGCATTGAGTAAACAGATCAGGGGATAATAGTGAAAAATTTGTATGGTACCAGGAAAGGGAAGTAAAGGAGAAAACGGGGCAAAAGAAATAACCAGCACAATCAACAACTTGTGCCAGGAAGATAAAGGAGACACAATGTTTTATTGCTTACTCGGAAGTCGGAACTAAGCAGAGTCTATTCATCTATTGAATTTGATTATTTGTTCTTTTTTTCCAATTGTCAATGAATGTGCCCTGTAATTGACTTTATACTGATGTGTTCACTAGCTTGTAGTTGGTTCAATTGAAAACAAAAGTACCTCAGAGCATGGTTCAAGATCATGAGAACTGTGATTTGTGAATACCCGTGAAAGAAGCCCCTGCAAAACAATAGATACAATTAACTTTTGCAGTGAAGAATTATATGTATAGCAGCATAGGATAACAGAACCACAACAGATGTACTGCTAAGACGTTTCAAATCATCAATAAACTATATTTGAAACAACACTGGCAGTGAATGTAAATCGTCATTATGTTTAATTTATAGGAAATCTCCGGAAGTAAATTGCTTGAGCGGCCCACAATAATACAGTGTGTTTTTGGCTATATAACTGGCATATTTGATATTTCACACCCACAGCATATACACTAATACAAATGCTAAGAGAAGAGAAGCCTGGAATTACTTGTTCGCAACAGCATCAAAATCTTGAACCACAATTGCAACAGCATTGAATGCCATCCCAAATACGTACAACCAAAAGTTCTGAACATTAATGTTCCTCGAAGGACGCTTTTTAATTATAGCCTGCAAAAATCCGAAGGAAATAAAAGTAAGGCCAAATGTTTGAAATAATTAAAATGAACAGTCTATAGTGCCAACTAGGCATAATGGATATAGCTACAACTATGATTTTCATCAGGCAACAAATCTAATTTTGCGCAAGGTTTATGTCTTCAAAGAAAAACTATACACGTAATGACCAAGAGATAATAATGTTCTGTAGCTGTGTTGGCAACTTAATAGAAATTATGGATGACAAGATACATGCTTCAGATTTACCTCTGTGTAGACTCCAGCAAAACCACTAAGAGAGGCCATTACCTGAAATAGATCCACCAAGAATTAGTACAAGTCAAATTCCTTCTGCTTCTCGTTTGGTAAGAAGAAAGCAAAACTGGAATTCATATTCACTTAGAACTATCAGAGAACCTTAAGGATTTATAAATCTTATTTTCTCCGTTTTGTTCTACCAGATTATAGACACATTGAATTATAACATTCTCCTTATTCTCTCTATTGCTTAAGTTAAAACTTCTTGCGAACTCTTAACCAAAAAGATGAATATTAAGCTTGTTTCCTCTAGAGAGTGACAATAAGGTATTCACATAATGCCTTTAGCGACTTACAATTGCCATTACCCAACCTTGGAGAGGAGTTTGCAGTACTTGGTCAGAACTGCACAAAGAAAGAGTATCTCAGAAAGGAAGAGTTAAGGTTGCAAACCTGACCAGATTCTAGGAAGCCACAACATTATATTAAGTAGGTCAAATACATAAAATATACTTCTACAGTGAACTGTCCCCCACACTACATGGATTATGGCACAGAAAGATAGCTTCATTTCCTTATGTGTCTTTGTAAAAATCATGCAGATATATATGAACAACATGGAATGCTAGATCTGTTATGAAGTACGATTATGTAGATAAACTTATTACATTCTTACTTGGTATTAAGTTGTGCGGTTGTGCACCCTGCACACAGTAAAATGAATGCTGCCCACTGAATCTCACTCAACCTGAAAGAAATTGTTTCTAGTCAAATTAGTGTTTTGTTCATCATGTAAAGTACACACGCAGTCGCAGTATATTCTGTTGCATAAAAGCAATAGAAATGCTCAAGTAACTGCAATAAAATTATAAGGCCTTCCCTTAATGACCATCTGTGATATTGAAGAATTATACGGCTTGCATATTTCTGAACTTAAAACTCAATGATGTGTATGTAACTTGAGGAATGGCTTACTTTCTCTTGAGAATGATACGGTATAAAATCCCAGTGCTAATGATGTTAAAGTTCTTCAATATTTGGTATCCTGGAGCATCTACGTATGCAAAGATGTAATACTGCCAAAGAAAAACATCCTCAGGAAATAGCACTAATACAACATTTACAACGTTAATGGATGAGAATTTCAGAATGACATCTTACTTGAAGTAAATTCTTGACAAGGTAAAGTGCAGCAGGGATGGGATAAACGCTAACTTCGTCGAATGTTGTACTCAACCTACACAGTGAATTGGTTTCAATCATATATAATACACAAGCCTAAATTGAAGCAATAATTTCTCAGAAGTCATCAAGTTTGGCTACAAGAAATTTTAAGAGGTTAAAATTATACAAGCTATTTTTGCGAACAATCACCACAAAGAACGAAAACAGGACATATCTCAAGATTTGGAGTAACACAGGGGTTTAAGCTACATGTTGCACATTACTCATTCAAAACCCACTCCAAACCAAGTTTCACTAGTAATCAAATGATCTTGCTTCTTACATTTATTCCTAGAATCCAAATATAAGTCAAACTTGTTCCAACCAAACACAGAATATTAGTATGTAATTTGCCGGTCCTAGCTGTATGGTAAAACTTAATCTTCCCGTGAACTTCATTCAGTAAATATGATGAGCATTCACTGCTCAAATTCACAATATCCTTAGATTTGTCAAATTTTAACAGAGGATTGGGAAAGGAAGGATGAGGAATAACCTGTTATCGTCATTAACACCATCTTTCCTCCATATTCTTACCAATGCTGCAAGTGATAGTGCACATTTCAAAGCTTCTACCTAGTCAGAACAGCCACAAATAGAGTCCACATTATACCTCCAAAGCATGATCAAAGCTGAATAGAATACATCAAGTAGATCAATATGAATATCACACACTCACCAAAAAGTTAGCAGTAGTGACACTATACTCATACTTGCCAGCTCTCTTCGACCAGACAATCAAAATTGCTTGTGAACTAGTTAGAATCGTCAATGCAAGCGTCACAACTGACCTAATTTCATCATCCGCAAAATCAAGTAAAAAATGAGAACAGCATTACTTCCTCCATCATTTCCCCCTATCATACAGCTACAAAATTGAAAATAATCGAAAAAACATCCATACTTCAGTTTCCACTTAGCACGATCACCGGAACCAACTCCTAAAGCAACTACGCCACTGATCGCCGCTGTAAGTAACACGAAATGACAAGGATCAACAAAACCTAACCGAACACGACACACCGAGCAGATATATTCACCATTTCAGCTGAAAACAACAATGGCGGGAAAACAGCACCTGAATGAGGTTTCCCTCGCAAGCTCTCAACATCGTCATGAACAGCATCTTCATCCTTATCCTACATGTATCGCAATTTACAGTGACGGTGAGCAAAAACGAAGACAAAATCCACATCGTCATCACAGATCACGAATGTGAAACAGTGTGAGAGAAAGCTAGCTCGAATTGCAGAACAGTAAAGCGAAGGATTAGGGGAAACAAACCTGATCCTTGATTCTTCTGTACTCCATTTCCGAAACCTCTGTGGCTCACTGTTTTAGTTTCAGATTTGAATGTGTGAATTTACATATGGTGAAATTTTGGTGAGATTTTTGGTGATGGATGAAAAATGAAGCTGAGATCTAAATCTGAATTCTGAAAGGCCTGGAACTCGAATTTGGACTTCTGTATCAGTTTGGCCCAAGAATTGTAGTTCTGGTCCAGGCCTGTATTAGTAGCGCTTAGCCCAATAGGAAATTACTGCCCTAGTTTCAGTTTCGGAGGAGGAATTTTCGACTCTATTTCGCACTACTAGTTTATAAGTTCGAGTAAGTAATATATATTTGACATAAGTACAATGTGTGACGTTTGCTCGTATACTAGTAACAAATAAATTCTAAACAAATAAATTCTAAACAAGTCGAAAGTTCATAAGTTAGTTGATTTGATGATTCAAGTATGGTAACTTAGCTCATCAAAAATATACTTCGATTTGCTCAACACCAACACCAACACTATCACGATATAATAAACTAATTTATTAGTTAAATAACCAATTTCAACTAAGTTAATGATAAATCAGCTATAAGCTAACTTATCCAACGTAGCCTATATGGTTACATACTAGCATAACTTGTTTAGGTAAGATTAAAAAAGGGAATGCGGGTATAGAATTAACTCAAGGGTATTGGAAGCGGTGCTCAACGTTACTACTTAGTACTTACCAGGACGATATAACTCCTCTCTTTTAATTAACTGAGTCACTTTTACAGATTAACATACATGATTTGTAAGTTATTGCATGAATTTGTGAGATATATTCCGTGCCTTGTTTGCACCCAGTTATCTCAATTCATATTTAACTATTAGTGAGTCGTATTCGTATTCAAGTTATTGTAACACAAATAATGTTATTTTCATGAAGTAATGAGTGGAGCTAATGGGTCCAAATCCTGATCTGTCATATTCTCTTGGCTGGTATTCCTCGCAACACAGAGACTAATTTACACCACGACGTTAATTACTATTAATACAACAATGGAACAACATCTGTACAAGTAATCAAGGAATTAAGAACACAGCCTGTTGTGGAGTCAATCATCTATTTACTAATCAAATCACATCTGGAAGCAAACAAATGCTAACAAGTAAGAACTCAGAAGACAAGAAACTTCTTCAATTTACGCAGCCAAATGGACCCATGATTTATTCTCTAACTAATTTCTCACATGTTCTAATGGTCCATATGGCGAAGTTTTATCATACCAAGCACTCCCATGCTGACTTTTATACAACATTGAAACTTATAGTTCGGAGAACCAATCCGTTTACCCGATTTGACGGATATAATCAAATTAATTAGATGAATGTGTTTAACACTTGAAGTTAGTAAATTTTCTGGTGTGAGAAAAACAAAATTTTGACATCAATGTTTTTTTTTTATACTAACTAGTATCGTTGACATGCGGATTCCCGCGTGTAGTCGTTGTTTAGTATTGATAATTTTATTATATGAAATTTGTAATAATTTTGATCTAAATTTTTTACAATAGATTGCATTTTGATGTAGAAGTTGATAGATTAAATTGTAGGGATATTGTTTTTAATTTTTAATCACTTTTATTTTTCTTTGTAAAAAGTGGTAACCACCCACTACTTTGGTAGTAACAACTACCTTGGATGTGTTTTCTTAGGATATAGTAATAGAAGATTGTTAGGAAAGTCCAGCTATAAGTGGTTTTTTCGGAAAGTCCACTTAATATTGTTGATATTAATGCTAAAATAGGTGATGTTTACTATAAAATATTTAATATTTATGATTGAATAGTTGATAATTTATAAATAGTTGATGTTAGTGATAAAATAGTTGATGTGTAATGTAAATAGTCGATTATTTCATAGTAAAATAGTTGATGTTTAATGTAAATAGTCGATATTTTATGGTAAATCATTGATATATTGCAAAATAGTTGATGTTTATTGAAAAATAATTGATGTTTAATGTAAATAGTTGATATTTGTTGTAAACAATTGATATTTATGTTAAAATAGGCGATGTTATATTGTTAATATATAATGTTTTTAAGTGGACTTTTTGAAAATATCACATTTAGTGGACTCTCCCAAAAGTTTCTTTTTTTTTTTAAACGGTAATGAGGGTGACTCGAACTCCCGGCCTATTGATTGAAAGTGAAGCGTCTTACCAACTGAGCTGCGCTTTGTTATCATTTTTACATTAATGTTATGCCTCAGTTTTTAATGTAGGATTATTTAGTGAGTGTTTGCCATTGCTTTTCAGAATTGCTTTTAACCTGCTTTTGCTTAAAGTGGTATAGAAGTGCTTTTGATAAAAAGTTGTGGGTGTTTGCTAA